>WYDF02193561.1:0-21658 GCA_009867245.2 Adranes taylori | reverse complement strand
TGGCAATTGATCGGGAAGAATGGAGAAGAAAAGGGGAGGCCTACATCCAGCAGTGGATATAAATAGGCTGTACAAGATTCCAGTACTTAGTTGAGTCTAATTCTATTTGATTTAATTCCATGTACTTTCCAATGTTTCCATAATTATCATATCTGTGTACAATGATTGGAGGAGGTTTTCTAATGTTAAATTCGGCTGCCTTTGTTATAACTTTCTTCTGTAAATGAGGAAGAAGAATCAGATGTTGAATTTTATTTCTGTCTTGATTATATTTTTGTCTACCCTTCAGACTTTCTTTCGCATTTCTTTTTCAATTTTCAATATTTTAAAAACTATAAATTTATTGTCAAAGAGTTTAAAATTACTAATTTTCTTAATTTTTAAGTCCAATGCACTATTTTTTTAACAACTTTATTGTTAGCATAAGTTTCGGTACAGAGCAATTTCGTCAGAACGAGCGAGTTATGAACTAAATCCAAACTAAAAATAAACACTTATGTGTTGTATGTATACAGTGGAGCTCATTTGATGTAGAGAGGTGATATATTTTGCCTATTACAGAGGAGCTGTTTTCCGCTAACTTCCAATTTCGCTCATTTTCTGCAGCGTTTGCAATGAATGACGTCCTTCCTATGCATGGTAGATCAGTGGGATAGTACCATGTACATTTAATCGCTTATATGTTTAGCGAGATCTTTGATTTCTGGGTTGTGGTGTTCTAAAGTCTGCTGACCATTTTGGATTATCGTTTTTGCGCCAACCTTAAAAGATCAGTAGCTGAAAGGCTCTCCTTATGTGAATGTTGAAAATATACCACGGTGCATCAACGATTCTTCTCGACAAGTTATTCTGCGTTGTCAGTATTCTTTCTTTTGCTTTCTTTCCATCCCTGATTCATACCTCATAACGGTAGAGGAGTTGTGACATGTGGAGCTCAAGCTCATTTAGAATTCGCATCCTGGCTTGGATGCTCAGCCTGCTGTCGTGTTTGTAAATGCTACGTAGCCTGTGTGTGGTTTGGGTTGCGACTGCTTCTATCCTATTGATGTGCGCTTGGAATGTCAATTTTCAATCGAAACGGACTCACAGATACGTTCCTTGTTTATGCACTTCTAGTTTTTTACCTCTAACTTCTATGGTTTTGCACAACCTTTTTTTATTAAACCTCACAATTTCAGTTGTATTCACGTTAATTTTAATTTTCCACTTTTTGTTGAATTTTTCTATTATAGTTAGGCAGTAGAGAGTTTATTTTTAGCAAAAACGTTTTGTAGCTGGTGCACTAATAACTCTGTGCACCAGCTACAAGAGTTATTAGTGCGTTATTATATTCGCGAATGTAATAATCCCACGCCTATCTCTTTCTTAAATGTTGGAATGTCTGCAACGAAAAGATTGTACAGTAGTGGAGACAGTAGTGATCCCTGAGGTAGGCCTTCTTTCGCTTTATTTCTCCTCTGATACGCCACCATTAAATTTGACTTTAAATTTGCGATTCTCTAAGAACCTTTGAATGTTTTTTGTTAGATATAATAGGGCATTCATCTCAAGAAGCTTAAGAATCAGCCCGTTCCTATCTTATGCTTTCTCGACATCTACTAATCCAACATATGTATGTCTCTTTTTTATTTTTTTCATGTTCTAGAAAATTTCACATTGCATTACTGCTGCTTGTTGTATGGCAACTTATTTTGCTCAGAAATCGAGATGATTTGGTGGTAGTAAGTTATTTTCCTCTGCGTATTGCTGTAATCTGTTTTTTAGTAAGTCTTTGAAGATTTTACTGAATCCGTTTAATAAACTAATAGGGCGTTTATTTTCAGGAACTGTGGAGTCTTTGCTCGTTTTAGGTATTGAGATGATAATGGCCTTTTTCAATCTCCTAGGAAAATAATTTTGTTCAATGCAGCAGTTGTAAATCGTAGTCAAGTGTTCTATGGTATGGCCTGGGAGGGCTCTGATTGCCCGGTCGAAAACGTCATCTGGTGCTATCTTTTGGTTTAGATTGGCAATGATGCCCTTTACTACAAATCGTTTTTTGCTATTACTTGATTTCTCTCGTCATTTTCTCCGGCTTTTTGTGCATAGGAAATTCCACCAACAAGTAGCAGCTTGCACTTAATTAAATTTTTCTCTTGTTTCCGCTTTGTATATTGTCAGGGAGTTTACTACAGAGTTTGAACATCGACTGATGGTCATTTTCGCAAATGGCGCATTTGAGTTTGCTGTTTTCGTCTTCTGGGCAGTCGCGTGACGGTTGTCTCCTGCCTATTTAAAACACTTACAACCTGCAGTGCAGAGGAACTGTACGTGCGCGTAGAGCTAGCACCGGAAGCATTGTTGGCTTGTTGTAGGCTTTCGCTTCGGCTATGTTGTGATTCTTGCGTGCATCACCTCCTTGAATTGAATGATATTTTTGCTACTCTTTTCTGCATTCACTAATACTAGTGGCAGGGTTAGCTTTTTATGTCCTATCCTCTTTATGGTGTTGAATTGAAAGCCTTTATCTCTAAGGTCTTCTTATATTTCTCCTTCTGTTAGAGACTCAAGTACTCCGCACAAATTTGAGTTCCCTTTTTTTCCTTTAATTGGATCTGCCTTCATTTCACCAAGTAGGCGCCTAGAGATTCTGAAATTATCTGGCATCGATGGAATTAATTCTCTTGTCCATAGCATCTTTTAAAAAAGACAATGTTTTCCATAAGCCTTTCGCGAATTCTTGCGTAGTTATTTCTGGCCACTATGTGTGGGGGTTTGAGCTCAGTAGGTTGTAAGGTTGTCTCTCCTTGGCCTTCTTCTTTTCTTCTGTCATTAGGAATGATTAACTATCTCGTTTTAATTCAATCATACTTCTTTATTTTGGCTAAGCTTACTTCAGCCGTACTCTTCTGTATCTCCTTTGTATACGTCAAGTTCTTTATGTTCATGTTGTATTAGGTTCAAAATAAAAATTAATTATTTTAGAAGGCATACAAATTAGAAAAACGCCTAGCAAAATACTTAAACTTACTAAATGAACAACTTGACGTATACAGCTCCATTATTACAAATATAACATATCAACTCTGATTGATTAGCTGGATTGATTTGGCTAATTTATTTTTCGAAATATTCCTAACCATCCGGATACGGTTCTTACGGAGAGAAAAATTAGAAAAGTTGTCTGCAAAATTAAATAATTCGGGAAAAACTGATTGGTAAGCGCATCACTTGGGAACGACTGAATCGATTTGGCAAATTTCTTCCTAACAATATTGCTAAAAGCCCAGAAAGGGCTCTTACAGAGAGGAAATTTGGAAAAGTTGACCGGAAAATTAGAAAATTCAGGAAAAACGGAAATCCGTTGGTAAGCGCAATAACATGAGAACGGCTGGCTGGATAAGGCTAATTTCCTTTTAGAAATATTCCTAACATTTCAGGAAAGTTCTTACGGAAAGTAAAATTGGAAAAGATGCCCGAAAAATTGTAAAATTAAGTGTGGAATAATTTATATAATAAAAATGAAATCCTGTTTGTTGGTGAGCAAATAACTTGGGAACGGCTGGATCGATTTGGCTAATTTATTTTCAAAATATTCCTAACCATCCGTAAAAGATTCTTACGGAGAGAAAAATGGGGAAAGTTTCCCGGAAAATTGGAAAATTCTGGAAAAACTGATTGGTAAGGGCATCACCTGAGAGCGCCTGAATTGATTTTGCAAATTTTTTTTTAATGTTGCTAACCATCCAAAGAAGGTTTTTACGGAAAATGGGGAAAGTTAATCTATCAGTTTTTCATTACTAATCAGTTTTTCCAGAATTTTCCAATTTTACGGGAAAGTTTCCCAATTCTTCTCTCCGTAAGAATCTTATACAGATGGTTAGGAATATTTTAAAAAGAAAATAGCCAAATCGATCTAGCTGTTCCCAAGTTATGTGCTTACCAACAAACAGGATTTCATTTTTATAGTATAAATTATTCCACATTTAATTTAACAATTTTCCGCGCAACTTTTCCAATTTTGTTTTCAGCAAGAACTGTTCTGAAAGAGCGAACAATTCTAAAAAGACATTAGCCAAATCTATGTAGCTGATCTCAAGTTATTGCGATTTCAGTTTTTCCCGTATTTTCCAGTTTTCTGCGCAACTTTTCCAATTTTTCTTTCGTAAAAACCTTACTCGGATGATTATGAACATTTCTAAAATGAAATTAGCTAAATCTAACCAGCTGCTTCTAAGTGATGTGCTTATCAACCAGCTTTTCCCGAATTTTCCAATTTTTCGTGCAACTTTTCCAATTATTCTCTCCGTAAGAACCTTATCCAGATGGTTAGGGATATCATAAAAGCGAAATTAGCCACACCTATCCAGCCTTTCTCAAGTTATGCGCTTACCAACTAACAGGATTTCATTTCTATTATATAAATTTATCCACATTTAATTTTTGAATTTTTCGGTAGCAATCTTAGACGGAGTACTAGGTACTAGGAATAGTTCTAACAACAAATTAGCCAAATGGATGCAGCAGTTTTCAAATTATTTCGCTTTCCAACGGATTTTAGTTTTTCCAGAATTTTCCAATTTTTCCGATAGATTTTCCACTTTTTCTTTACGTAAAAACCTGAATTGGATGATTAGGAACATGACTAAAAAGAAATTAACCAAATCGATTCAACCGTTCCCAAGTGATGTCCTTACTAACCAGTCTTCCGGAATTTTGAAATTTTTTGTGAAAATTTCCCAATTTTTCTCTCCGCAAGAACATTATTCTCATGCTTGGGGCCATTTTGAAAGAGAATAAAGCCAAATCAATCCAGCCGTTCCCAATTTATGCGCTTACCAATAAACTGGATTTTATTTTTGTTATATAAATTATTCTACATTTAATTTTAGATTTTTTCGGTCAATTTTTCCAATTTTTTTTCGGTAGCAACCTTACACGGAATACTAGGTACTAGGAATATTTCTAACAAGAAATTAGCCAAATCGATGAAGCAGTTCTCAAAGTATTGCGCTTACCAACGGATTTTAGTATTTCCAGAATTTTCCGATAGCTTTTCCACTTTTTCTTAACGAAAAACCTTACTTGGATGACTAGGAACATGACTAAAAAGAAATTAACAAATTAGCCAAATCGATCCAGCCGTTCTCAATGTATGCGCTTATCAATAAACTAGCTTAATTCCCAGCTGATGACCTGGGAACGGTTGAGTCGATTTGAATAATTTCTTTTTAAAAATGTTGCTAACCATCCAAAGAAGGTTCTTACGGAACCCAAAATTGGAAAAGTTGTCCGCAAAATTGGAAAATTTAGGAAAAACTGAAATCTCTTGGTAAGCACAATAACTTGAGAATGGCTGCATCGATTTGATTAATGTCCTTTTAAAAATCTTTCTAACATTTCGAGAAAAGTTCTCACGAAAAGCGAAATTGGAAAAATTGCCCGGAAAATTGTAAAATTAAATGTGGAATAATTTTCATAATAAAAATGAAATCATGTTTGTTAGTAAGCGTATAACTTGGGAACCGCTGGATCGATTTGGCTAATTTCTTTTTAAAATATTCCTAACAATCCGTGTAAGTTTCTTTCGCAGAAAAAAATTGGGACAGTTTAGCAGAAAATTGGAAAATTCTGGAAAAACTTATTCGGAACGGCTAAAACTTATGGGAACGGCTGAATCGATTTGGCTAATTTCTTTTTAAAAACGTTGCTAACCAAAATTTTTTTCAAATAAGTTTTGTGTTGTTTGAAAATTTTTCTAAGTAGCTTCATAATAGCAATAAAAATGTATGTAAAATATATTATATTAATAATTTATTCATAAGCAGAAAACTCATTTTTTTCTATATTCATGAGAATCCTAAAATCATCTGGTACAAAATCAAAAAACCTAACTTACAAAACTCATACATAGGTCAACATGGAATAATACCTTTGTTTATATTTTCTTTAGCAAATAATTAGATTATATGTTGTATACCATTAAATCGACTAGCATGTTTGACACCTATAAACTGAGAAAGCGTGCTCGGCTATTATTAGGACTTGAATTTATATCTCTAGCCCCGCAAAACAATGGACTAAAAAAGAAATAATCAAATAAAAATACTATCTAAAAGCCACACAGATACCACAAGTTAAATACTAGCTAAATAGTGGATGACTATGTAAACGTAAGACGTAAGAGAAAGCGTATTTTTAGTGTCGATAAATTAACTGATTATGTGATAAAAAGGATACTTCGTGTTAACTGTGACAGATTTAGTACTTGAAATCCCCACATTTAATTATTTAATCTTGTTTATTTTTTATTTATCTATGTGGAAGAAATAAACGAAAACTGATATGATTATGAAAATATTTTGATTAACCACTTCTTTTTTAATTTTTGATTAACCACTTCCAACAATTTTTCTGTTGACTCTACAATTAAAGCTATAAAAAAAAAACGATAAAATCAAAAACGAAGCTCAAATGATTATAATGATATATGTAAGTGATAGTGTTGACCTGCGACCAAATATGTTGAAGGATCAACTATCACTTAATCCATTTCTGGGAAAGTCGTGTGCGTTGGATTCTTAATTTTCATATGAAAAAATATAAGTTGGAATTTTGAAATTATAGATGTTTATTTATAAAACTATATGTATTAATTAAACAACAAAATCGGTGAAATGCACAAGTTTAACGAATGATTTACGTTTTACGAATGATGTAAAGGACTTAAGTGTGAAAAAATTATGGATTTATGATTAAAGAACTTAAGTTAGAAAGATTTTGATATGTAAACATATAAATGATTTTAATGTCTAAATGCTTTTAAAGATTCTTATTAATTAAATGTTGAACTTATTTTAGTAACTCTTCTTTATTCTCTCTAAAACAACAATTAAAAAAAAACTATTTGTATATCAGCATATAATTGCAATTTTCAAATGTTTTATAATACAAAATGCTTATATATTTCATATTTGCTATGACCTACTAAAATTATTTAAAAAACAATTTATTGAAACGTACGCAAAATAATGTATACAGAACAACTAAATTTCCATATCATGTCTTTAATTTTAAAATAAGTACTTTATCTAAGTATACGAGGAAGGTTAATATAAATATAAATTTATACTACACAACAATAGAACTGATAGAACTGAAAGTTTTTCCAGTATTACCCATTATGTCCCACTGTCGTCATATGATTGAGCAATATTAACCCCACAGTGGACGGGTCGTTTCTTTGAAAATATAATTTGGTGTATTATTTAAATGTCAAACCAAAATTAAAAAATCAAAACCAACTATCAATGTTTACTTATTATTTCAAGACACTGCATCATTTAATACGAAGATTAGACAATTATTTAATACTTAAATAAACACGCTTAGTTTGAAAAGCGATTACAAACTTCTAGGACCTTTGAAATATGTAACTATTTCATACAACATATAAGGATTAAATAGTAAACGCATATACATGTACTAAATCCGTTGAGCTAAAAATAAACATAGCAAACGTAGCAAAAAGAAGGAATTCCGTTAATAATTAATGCTTTCCTGATTCGGATAAATATAAATCTCTGTAGGCATTTCCTGTCGAACACAATTTTATTAGCGTTAAAACTCCAGCCAGATGGAGACGCCAAAAAAGCGGTGACATTAATTAGTATCATTCGGCTGGATTGACGGTTTTCGAATCTCGAGAAATGCGCAGCCGAAATAAGTGGAAACGCTAGCCGTTTCGAACTAGCGATCATATGTAGGCATCAATTAAGTTGATTACATGACGAATACATATATCTACTGATACAAATTGTGTGTTATGCGCGCTTAAAATGTTTTTTCAATTTTTAAATCTCGTTTTTGCGTCGTAATCCGCTTTATTTTTATTCGAATTTAGACATCAAAATTTATCTGCTTTTGATTATAAACAAGATTTAAGAAGACTTCTTGTCACAATTATTTACGACCAATATGTAGACTATATAAAGGGTAAAAGAAATATTACAGTGTTTGTGAAAATATAACAATAGAAAAACTTGTTGAAATGAGAGCAAATAGTGAAACGGAAAAATGATGATGTAATCTGTGCTTAAAAGAAAGTGAGGTTATGTCCCAGGAAATTATACCAACAGCGCTTAAAGGCTTTGGCATCAATTCTAACTCAGCAAACATTGATATAGCAAACGTTGATGCATGTAAAAGGAACCTCACTGGAGGTAAGTGAAATTGATCCTGGTACAGAAACAAAACAACAAATTCTACAACTAGAAACTACTTAAAAAAACTTGTAACAGAAATGTCATGCAAAAACAAAATGCTGCTGGACAAAAACCAGCTTTTGCAAGACTACAATAAGTGCTTAAAATACCCCTCAAAATATTCCTCAAATATAAGACTTTCCTTCATTTTGGTATTTCAAGGATGCATGTTTTTAATAAAATGGTAAAGCGATAAAGGATGAAGAGGATATAGTAGTAACAAACGTATATCTGAATTGTACGGATGAATGTAGAAAGGAGGGGAATAGAATGAATCGGGAAAAAAATTATGAAAGAGTTGTATAGTCGAGAGTTTTTTTTTTTTTTGGAAAGGAAAATGAGTGGATGGCTATGAGTTGGAGTAACGAATGAAAGACGAAAGAATGAATGAAAGTGAAGATTAATTATAGGTTATTGGTGATTGATGATTTGGAGTAAAGAATGAGAGAAATAAAGAAGAAAGTAAAGGATAAGGGTTAGTAGATTTAAAAAAAAATATAAGTCAATAAAAACAGAAGAAGAAATATCTGGATATTTAATGTGTATGTTAGGATACACTATGTAGCATATCTTATGTAGGATAAGATTTTCATTGTTTTGTTAAAAAGTGGGAAGGTAAAGATACGAAAAAGTGTAGGATATGTGGTTTAGAAAAAGAAGATTGGAACTTTTGAGTGTTAATAGGTGAGTATTATAATATTATGAAAATTGCTGATTCGCTGATTGAAGCGAACTATTCGCACGCTTCAATCAGGATAATTCTCTATTAATTTTCAAACCAGACTTTTAACGGTAAGCTTAGTCGCAGTATAAAGAATGGTTTGTTCTACAAGCGTCATAACAAGTTTTTTAAGTTATGTCTAAATTAAGTCCGATCAAATCCGTATATTATAAAACAAGATTTTTCTGTAAATAACAAACAAATATATAGCTAACTTCCAATACCTATTTTCAGCAGAATCTTTAGATAAATCATCTTCCTATGAAAATAAAGCTCTCAGAGAAGTCTTATGCTGATGTAAAAGGATTATATTTAAAAAAATTATAATAAATTTTACGTAAACTGTTATGTTATTATCTGATTTTTTGTTTAAAGTGTTAACTGTTAATATGTGTATAGTTTCTAATAATAAATGTTTGTTTAAATTAATTTATTTAGCTAATATAGTAGTATTATTAAAATCAAATTTGTGTCCAGTTTCATGTAAATGCGTAGCTAAACTAGTTTCTTCATTTATTTCTTGATTGTATGTTCTACAACGTAATTGGTAATTATAAATTCTATTATTAAATAATTGTTTAGTTTATCCAAAATAAGAGTTAGTACAATCTAAGCAAGTATTGGAATGTGAATTGATTGGTAATGGGTCTCTTACTTATTTATATAACGTTTTTATTATTTTACTATTATTGGTTGAAAAATAATTTTTGTCTATTAAATACTCGTATTAATATATTAGATAGTTTATTAATATGTGAACTAGAGAAATAATTTTTATTTATTATTATTTCTGTTGGGTATGTTATATAATAATTTATTAATTAAAGATTTAGGATAGTTATGTTGAATTAAATTTCTTTTTAGGAGATTGATGCTTTAAATCTGAATGTTTTTATTACTAAATTTTTCGATTTTGTTAACTTTTTGTTTTATAATATTAATTCCATTCTAATTCTTTTCTAAATTGTTTTATAATTGTAATTTTTACTTTTAACTACTATACTGCTTTTTATGTTTTATTATGTTTCTTTGTAACATTAAATAGGTTTGTGCATGAAACTATACAGGGTTGGGTTAAAATTCGCTGTTCTTACTTCGCATTTCAGGAACTGTATCTCTGACATCTCTGTTCTCCCGGTGCATTAGGCGGTTGGTTGACCTCTTCCATTAACGTGGCTCTCATTGCTTTCTAGTGATGAAGATTTCTCAAGGCAGGGTTATAAAATATTAATCTGAATAAATGCAACAAGAAATGATTGATGAGAGAACGAAACATTCAGTAATAAATAATGAGGTAGTACATGTATATATCTGACTTGATTGTAGAATTTTTATTTCTGACTATAGTTGAATTTAATTTAATTTTAAATAAAATAATATAAACGATTTTTTGATGGCGCTTACTTAGAACAAATCAGATTCCGGAGTGCGATTTTATTGCTAGTCCTATTGGATTAAGTTTCATCATTTGATGGTGGCTTAAGTTAGTTCAGCGTGCAAATTTGCTGACTCGTCAGCAGCAAGTGTAAGACCCAAAATGCATCTGGGGCACATTACATTGAGCAGATCCTGTAATGCCAATTTTCTGGGAAGAAGCTGCTTTTGGCGTATTTCCGAAGCCTGTGATATTCGACGCCGACAAATGCTAAAAAAGGGTGCATTGAAAGAAACTTCTGCTAGAAAAATTTTGGTAATCTAAGTCTTCGACCAATCAAAAATGTGTGGAACGTGCAAGCGATAATAGTAGCAATCCTACTCCACTAACATCTTAGAAGCATTACATTGAAAACGCCTTCGGGTAAAATACATTAAACTAATATCCAATCAAATTTGTTGAAAGCTCCAAAAGGGTGCAACCTGTAACCGTTTATTGAAAAAAAGTGGTGGATAAAATCGTTAACGCTTTATCATTAACTTTTTGTTTTATAATATTAATTCTTTTCTAAATTATTTTATAACTCTAATTTTTACTTTTAACTAATATACTGCTTTTTATGTTTTATTCTGTTTCTTTGTAACACTAAATAGGTTCGTGCATGAAATTATTCAGGGTTGGGTTAGAATTCGCTGTTTTTAATTCGCGTTTCAGGAATTGTACTCTGCCATCTCTGTTCTCCCGGTGCATTAGGCGGTTCGTTCACCATTTTCATTAACGTGCCTCTCATTGCTTTCTCGTGACGAAGATTTCTCGTGACGAGGTAGTACTTGTATATATCTCACTTGATGATTGTAGAATTTTTGCTTTGACTGTAGTTCAAATTAATTTAATTATAAATAAAATAATATAAGCGATTTTTTTATGGCGTTTACTTAAAACAAAGCAGATTCAGGAGTGCGATTTTATTTGTCGCCCTATTGGATTATTTTCATCATTTGATGGTGGCTTAAGTTAGTGTAGTGTGCAAATTTGCTCACTCGTCAACAGCAAGTGTAAGACCCAAAATGCATCTGAGGTACATTAGATTGAGCAGCTCTTGTAATGCCAATTTTCTGGGAAGAAGCTGCCTTTGGCGTATTTCCGAAGCCGGTGACATTCGACGGCGTCAAACGCTAAAAAATGGTACATTGAAAGAAACTTTTGGTAATCTAAGTCTTCGACCAATCAAAAATGTGTGCAACGTGCAAGTGATAATAGTAGCAGTCCTACTCCACTAACATTTTAGAGGCATTACATTGAAAACGCCTTCTGCTAAAATATATTAAACTAATATCCAATCAAATTTATTGAAAGCACCAAAAGGGTTCAAAGTGTACCGGTTTATTGAAAATAAGTGGCGGAAAAATTAACGCTTTTTCCAGTAAAGAACTAAGAATAAATTGACTCCGCAAAGGAAATATGTTAAATCGTAAAGCGTAAAATAATAAAAATGAAAAAATGGCGTTACAAATATTAAAATGCGAAAATATCCTATACTAAGTATCCATTTACAAGTTAAAATTCCGGAAAAAGTTTTTACAGTGTGTTTATCGTTTCAGAATAAACACGTGAGGAATTTGCGTATGTATAAATGCCTATATATTTTTCTATGCGGATCAGATGTTGTTGACGCTTATATCTTTCTCACAGCAGCAGGTCTCTTGATCTTGTTATCGCGATTTAAATTTTATTTTTAAACATATTAAATCTTTATAATATGAATTTATTAATATTACTTATAATTTGGTAATTAGTTTATTAATAAACTAATTTATTATTTGGTATATTACATTTGTTTAAAAAAAATGGAATTAGCTTTACTTAGTCAATTTCTAAATTATATTAGGGGATTACTCATTGAATTGATGAATTATTAGATAGTTGCTTATTGCAATCGATAATTAATTGAATTAATGATAATACGGTGTCAAATTTCATTAGTGAAATGAAGTTGATTATTATTATTAAATTGTTGAATAACATAAGATATTTTATCATCAGGAACAGCTATTAACGTGTCATCAACATAAGTTAGCATAAAAGGAATTTGAAAGTTAAAATTTTTAATTGTTTTTATTATTAAATAGTGCATAACAATAGTTGATAAAATACTAGAAACTCAAAATTTTTCACTAGACATCAAAATTTTTGAAGGAAACAGGTCCTTTAAATTAAATAAAACAGTACACTTCAAATGAAAAGAATAGTTATAAAAAAAAGGATAATCGTTTAACTTTAAAAATATGTTTCATTAACAAAATAGTCTTTCAGTTATCGTAAAATATTAGAGCCCTTAAACTTCCAGTTTCCAGCATGCTTTTAGAACAAAATTATCTGGAATTCAGTGGAAATAAATTAATTTCTACTGAAATCCTGAATAAAGTTTCATATTTGCGGTTGATAAAAAGAAAGTTAATCCTTTCGTTAATTAAGTTTCGAAAGTTATTACATAAATAAATCCGCAAACAAACTTATCATAAGTTGATATCTAAACCGATCCGATGTGGATGTGTGTTTAGAAATAACCTAACTAACCAACAAGCAATTTTCTTACTGGCCTAGTAAACTTTTCCTCGTACAAATTTTCATTAACTGAGGACCGTCGCGTCTTGAAGCTACGTGCTTATATGGCCGTATGTATGTGTCTAGAACAGCTAGAACAATCTGAAAACAATCTCCCTACTACATACTTCTTGCTGTGCAAGATTTATTACGGCCCATAAAAGTTTTTCCGACGAAAAACTGAAAAAAAACGGTATACGTTGCACTTCTGCGATGCCAACCAATGAAACAAGTACTTCGCTTCATTGCAATCGTACATTTCAAGTCTAGCGCCACACGATACGAATAAATAATATCTCAGTTTGTATTAAATATTACATTTTTCTTTTCATATTTTTATTTTGTGCCCATATTATTCTATGTTCTTATTTTTAGCTCTTAGAATGTATTTTGGTTGGTAATTTCTACTAAAGTCAAAATGGGAAAATCAGAACGAGCCAGCTGTCATAGCATCAATTGTCATAGCGTCTTTAGTGGAGTAATAAAATCCTAATTTTACTCAGTGCTGGAGTAAAGTCAATAAGCAATGTTGCAGGAAACGTGATTTCGAATCTTAGACTTAGATCTTAGACGAACTTGTAATAAAGTTACTAGGGTCTCTCATCCGTATAATAAATACAGCTGAGTATCCGGCGTGCAGAGTACCTCGAGGTGTCCAATGTACGCCAGTAGCGCTCTCTACTGCAAAGAGTTGAAGTCATATTACGCTGCCTAGGGTATAAATAGCAGTGCACTTATTAAATTTAGTAAATTTCGAGGTCTCATATTCATAGAGCATAGAAGTAGTTTTCTATATTCTGTTTGTGCTTATCAGTACGTACCAAATACATACATGTGATTCTGTCGCGCGCGTTCGCGACGCGATTAATCATAAAGTGCGTACAAGTCTATGTAAGATCTTGCTGACCTAAAGCGTAGTGGCCTACCACTTCGCGATGTATCTGAAGGCTTCGTAATAGTAGTGGTAAATAGCAAAACTCTGAAATAAATACTAAAGTGAATAGTGTGATTATATCATCATGCACACGTGCAAAATGCTTAAGGACGAACGACAAAAAATGTAACCGCATAATAGCGAAAATAAAAATCGAATGCAATCAGAATGTCATTAAAAGGCTAGAAGAGAAAGTTTTTAAAATTCGCGTACAAAGAACCCTCTCCAGTTCCGCGGAAATAGGTTCGGAAAATCGGTTCTCGATCTAGGAAAACAAAGAAGTGAACAAAGCGCATCAAACGGAGGAGCAAAGCGCAACAAACAGAAAAAACAGAAAGGAAAAAGGCTAAGCCCAATGATGAAACTGCTTCACAGTCGACTACAGCTTCTGATTCTGAAAGCTCGACTCTGTCGGAGAACGACAGCATTTATTCGTCTGCATCAAGAAACAGCAATACCAAGTCAGTTACAAGAAATTATCGCGACCGAGGGGACAATAATTCAAACAAATTTGCGGAAATTGAGGAAAATAATAGAAGCAGCCAATGAAACATATAAATCACATCTTTCAATTACCCGAAGAGAAAGAGTTAAAAATTCTTCTTCGTGGAGTGCTTCAGTGCTTGAAAATAAAGGATATCCAAGAAGACCTGGACAACAAAGGCATCAAACATAATTCAGTCCAAAGATTAAGCCATGCGGAAAGATCGTTTCCCCTGGTTCTTGTTAATATCGACATGTCGGAAAAACAGTTTCCGACTTAAAGGAGGTCATGAATGTGAAAAATAAGTACAGAACCAAAAATACGGCCAACCAGCAAAATTTTGTGTTTTGGTTGTGTCAAAAATTCTGACACGTGTCTAAGATGCACTCAAAACCATCCATGATAGGAATGTCCATCTAGGTCCAAATCACCTCAAGAAAAAACTAGGTGTAAATTACGATGGAGAATATGTAGCCGCCTAGAAAGGATGCCCAAAAAATGCAGGTGCGATAAAGAAAACTCAAGAAGAAATCAGGAGACAGAGCCTAGAAAATGCCCGTCGAAAAGAAAATATCAGCAACGCAAATGCAGCAGGAGGAAACGATAATGCAAACAAAACTACTGCGAAATTCAAGACTCTCCATTAAGACATGCTAACTTCCTTATTACTAAACTTCATTAATTGGAAGTAAAGCAGAAATTAACATAGCCACATGGAATATAAACGGGATAAAAGGTAATGCATTGGAATTAAGAAAGTTTTTGGAAGAAAAAGATATAATAATAATCACCATTACGAGACACATCTAAAGCCAAACCAAAACTTAACAGTGTCGGGCTACACTACAACCAGAATGGACTGAGCGGGAAATAAAAAAGGAGGCGTGGTAATTATTACAAAAAATATGCTATGTACCGAAAAAATTCCACCAAAGGTAACAAACATGGAAGCGGTTGGAATGCGGACAAATATATTGAAGGAGTCAATCACAATTTTTGCATGCTACAACCAACCTATATTAGAAAAGGATACTGTAGAGCTATCAAGCTATGGGCTGTACATAAGGAGCGGCGATTATATATCAATAAACACGAAACCTACATCAATCCCATGAGGAGAGATAATTGATTTATTCATTGCCTATAAATTCAAAATATTATCAGTGTTTCGATTTAGCTGCTGGTTACTTTCCGGTCATTGCAAAACTAATGAAAAACGAATACAAATATTGTAATAACCAAAGCAACTAGATGTAATTTGAACACAAGATCCAGAAATTTATTCTAGCTCAAGATATCCACTTTATCTAAGACTTGGATCAAGCGGTAACACACCTAACTAATGAAATGAAAGAAAAAAATAGGAGAATGCAACAACCCAGTTAATATGACAAAAAATGGGACCTAAATATGGACCAAATTAGATTTATAAAGGAAAAAATATCCAAAAAAAACAAAATTTCTCCAAACTGGCCCATTTTCCAATTGCCCGGAAACCTGCACATATTATTATGATTCCCAAAAAAGAAAAAGATCCCATGTTGATTAAAAATATAAGCAAAATCAGCTTAATCAACGGAATGTCCAAAGTCGCAGAAGTCCTATTAAAAGAGGAAATCCAAACGGACCTAGAGGAACGTAAGATTATTAGATCCAGACAATTTGGGTTTAAAAGTACTCTGTAGGCAATACAGCAAGCAGCAAATTTAGCAGAAATTGTGAACTAAGCAAAAAGAATAGGAAGAACAGTAATTGCCACATTGCTAGATGACGGAAAATTGTTGACTAAGTGTGGAACGACGGGTTGGGTTGCTCCACAAGATGGTTCTGTGAAGATTCGAGCAAAGACAATCAGAGTAGTAAAATCCTTTCTGAAAAACAGAAACTTTATAGTGAGAATCAATGGGAACATATTTTCTAGCCAAGCAGCAAAGTAAGGGCTTCCGCTAGGATCACCGTTATCGCCGATTTTTTACAACATATATGTCTACATTATGCCACAATAAATAAAGAAAGCAATTAGCCCACGTCGCGGCAATTATGACGACAGATCAGTCAATTCAATAGCAAGGATATCAATGAATTCCTGTCTACAATCTCACATACATAGGATACATGTTCCAAAAGGTATTAGAGTGGAGACCCCATACAAAACGTCGTAAAAATCTTACCAAAATGAAGATGAGTTAGCTCTATTTTATCCTGAAGTACAAATCAGTGCTACACTTGAAAAGTCGTCAAAAAGTAATTAAGGATGCTTTGATATCATAACTCATGTGTGGTTGCGAGGCAGGAAAGGAAGAAGTTAACACGGGTCAAAATATAATACTGAACGAATCTGTAGATGCTCCATAATTCAAAAGGAACAAAGAAATTAGGGAGGAACTGAAAACCTACAAGAACAAGGTAGAAAAAGGAGATCAGATTCAGGCTCCGAGGTTAGGTCAGATTCAGAAGATCAGACAAAAAGACAACAAGACTCAAAAACTAGCCAGATGTTGGAGTGCAACAATTAAGAATAAAAATAGAAGCCTGATCACACAACCGAATAAGTAAAAGTTTAAAGTAAACAAAAACAAATTATGGGAAGCCTCCTATAGACACAATATTTACTGAAAATTAGGAAGTATGGAAAGAAAAAATGAATAAAGTCTAGCTTTGTTTCTCATTCTACCTTACCGTCAATCAACCTACTTCCTATAAGACTAGAATGTATATTTCTAACTTACGCTCGTCGAGGATGTCACTTAGTAACCGTAACACCTACTGGAGTGTATCTTACTAAGCTACGTTCACCGAGGTGGGTTTTAGTCACTCACTCATAGTAACATCTGGCTTATAGTGGTTCCGAGAAAAACTTATTATTTCCTTTGTCTTAACATTTTACTTTAATAAGCTCCACTTCCCTGTTGCATTATAAACACCAAGTACATACTTCCTATATTGATTGTTATTATTATCACCGCACTATTGCACTACTAGATGCACCGCTTACATTACGCTTTGTATATAATATTATTGGTATTGTTTATGTTGTCTTTATCTATTGGTAATATGGTATTGTTTTTGTTTTCAATTGTGTTGCCTATGATAATAAATAGACTTCAATTATAAATTGTTAATGCTGTTTCATTTAATAAGTATTTAGAGACGTTTCAGTCGCCCACAAGAACGACTGACCTACTTACGCGCTTAGCTACCTGTATCCTCAACGAGTCTACTGAGCACCTTGGAACGAAAACAAGAGTTCCAACGTGAGGTCTCATGTTAAATTGACCGGGCGTTATAGATTAATATTTACGGAGAATTATTTATATTCAAGACGCACATTTATTTACATTTATTTACAATGTTTTTAAATTTTATTTTCAGGTTTGTCAAAATAAAGTACGATAGATTAGCTAGCAACTTCATAGTAATGTAATGAAGTAATAATGTAAGTCGCATTTTAATTTATTTATATGACTTTAAAAGATAAACATTACATAAATAATAAAGCTTAGGTATGATACTATTATCGCGGAAAAGAGTATCATTGATTTCAATTACACTCGTCTTAAAATTTTCTCCTCATCATCCTTCATCACCTTTCTTTCATACTTCACCATCTTCTTAACTCCAGACACGCAACAATTATATTCATTCAGTTTCAGCAACTCTATTTCGCTCGGATTCGACTTTTCCACTCTTCTCATATACTCCATTCTCAAGCCTTTCATTTCCTTTCTTTCTTTCGCCGCCCCCAATCTTTTGCTCCATACAACATTATACTTCTTACGCATATATTTAAAATCGTCATCCTCATTCTAACGGATTCACCAAACGTCCTTCCATACATACCCCATTTTTTGCGATGCCACTTTCCTTCTTTGTGTTCACAATACGATCCATTCCTACTCATTATGTACTCTAAATATTTGATTTTCTTTACACTTTCTATAACCTTTCATACAATTCAAGTACATTTCTACTACTATTCCATCTCCTTTTCTTACATATCATTACTTTTACCTTCTACATATTTACCTCCAGTCCTCTTTTTAACATATATCTGTTAACCCTATCTTTAACTTCATTCATTTCTTCTCTACTGCTCGCTATACATATTATATCATCCGCATAACCTACTGACCACAACTTTTTATCACGCTCTACACCTTTAGATTGCCTATTATTCAACACACGCTCCAAATCAGAAATTTAGATGTTAAACAGATTCGCATTCACATCTATATAAACCACGATGACACTCTCTTTCCCACTTGCCCTCTATTTTTGGCATTTATTTGGCGCAATAATTTTAAAACTGTCCAAAATTTAAATTCAGAAGGAAAGTACCAATTTTAGTGAACAACTACCTAAAGAGCCTCAATAGTAGTATAGAAGATGCGTCTTAATAAAAATAACATAATGATGTTAACAACAACATAAACAAAATAATAATATGTAAATTAAGTTTAAAAATTTTAATTGAACTTTTATACTTAATTTAAATACTACATATTACTTTGTTTATCTTGTTATTAACAATACGATAATAATAATGGTAACAACAAAGTAATAATATAAACGAAGAATGTTTATGTTGTTAATAACAACATAAACAATGCCCATTTCAACATACTATTTTTGACTACATAAACAAAGTAATCATTTGTAAATTATATTTAAAAATTTTAATTGAAATTTTAAACTAAATTTACATACTATTACTTTGTTTATATTGTTATTAACAATACGATAATAATAATGGTAACATCAATGTAATATGTTGTTAAGAACAACATAAACAGAGTTAATAGCAACATAATATTCTTAACGATAACATAAACAAAACAATAATATGTAAAATTTATATGTCCTAAGTTTAAACTTTATAATTGAAATTTTAAACTTTATTTATATACTATACTTTTTTTATCTTGTTAATAACAATACAATAATAAGAATAGTAACAGTAAAATAATAATATAAACCGAAATTGTTTATGTTGTTAATAACAACATAAGCAATATCGATAGCAAGATAATGTTCTCAACAAAAACTTATATATGGCAATGAAGTTTCGAATATCTAATTGAAACTATAAACTTAATTTACACACTACTACTTTGTTTATGTTGTTAATAACAAGCCGATAATACTAATGGTAACAACACAGTTATAATATGAACCGATATTATTTATGTTCTCAATAAGAACATAAACAATGGCAATAAAAACATAATGTTCTTGACAACAATATAAACAGAGTAATGATATGTAGATTAAGTTTACAATTTTAATTGAAATTTTAAACTTAATTTACATACAATTACATTGTTTATGTTGTTATTAACAATGCGATGATTCTAATTGTACCAACGAAGTCAGAATATGAACATAGATTGTTTAGGTTGCTAATAACAACATTAACAATGTTAATAGCAACATAACATTCTTAACAACATAAACAAAGCAATAATATGTGAATTAAGTTTAAAATTTATAATTGAAATTTTAAACTTAATTCATATACTATTTATTTCTTTGTTTATGTTGTTATTATCAATACGATAATACAAATGGTAACAACAAAGTCAGAATATGGACCTAGATTGTTTATGTTGCTAATAACAACATTAATAATGTTAATAGCAACATAATGTTCTTATCAAAAACATAAACAAAGTACAATATCCTAGTTCAGTTTAGAAAATTTAATTGAAATTTTAAAATTAATTTACATACTACTACGTTGTTTATGTTGTTACTAACAATACGATAATAATAATGGTAACAACAATGTAATAATATGAACCGAGATTGTTTAAGTTGGTACTAACAGCATAAACAATTTTATAACAGCATAAAGTTCTTAACAACAACATAAACAAAGTAATAATATGTAAATTTAATTAAATTTTTTTACTGAGATTTTAAAATTTATTTACATACTACTACATTGTTTATGTTGTTATTAACACTACGATAATGATAATGGTAGCAATAAAGTCATGATATGAAGAGATTATTTATGTTGTTAATAATAACATAAACAGTGTTCATAGCAACATAACGTTCTTAAAAACAACATAAACAAAGCAATAATATGTAAATTTAGTTTAAAATTTGTAATTGAAATTTTAAATTTAATTCATACACTATTACTTTGTTTATGTTGTTATTAACAATAGTATAATCATAATGTTAACAACGAAGCCATAATGAGAACCTAAATTGTTTATGTTCTTAGTAACAACATAAGCAATATTAATAGCAAGATTATGTTTTTAACATCAACATAAACATGGCAATAAAGTTTAAAATTAATAATTGAAATTATAAAATTAATTTACATATGTTTATGTTGTTAATAAAAGTACGATAATACTAATGGTAACAACAGTCATAATATGAACCGAGATTACTCATGTTCTTAATAACAACATAAACAATGTTAATAACAACATAATGTTATTAACAACAACATAAACAAAATAATCATGTGTGAACTAAGATAAAAATTTTTAACTGAAATTTTTAACTTAGTTTACACATTACGTATTGTATTACTTTGTTTCTTGTTACTACCAATATAACGTGTTTATGTTGCTCCTACTAACAACATAACTTTGTTCATGTCATTGTTATGAACAAACATAAAACAGTAATGCGCATTTGAATAGTATTTGAATATTTCGGTTCATGTTATTATTTTGTGACTGTAGTCATTAACAACATAAACAAAGTAATAATATGTAAATTAAGTTTGAAATTTCAATTCTTTGTTTCAGTTGTAAATTTCAGTTGCATTGAACACATCATCTGGTCAAAGTGATGTGTTCAATTCTCGTGAGCATGTGCATTTGTTATTTAATTATCGATGTTTTTATTAATCGAGTAGATAATTATGACATGTGATATATCATTGTAAAGGGATTTTTTATAGCTTTAGAATACGCCATAAAATTGGCGACGTTACGTTTCAAATTTTGAATGGATTAGTTAAATCTAATTCATTTGATGCTCAATTGTTTTTTTTTTGCTATGGGAGACAATAGAAAAATAAAAGTAGGACAACTTTTCTCCTATAACATTTTGTCATATCTCTAACAAACGCTGTGACAGCTAAAATCAAACAGACTGTACATATAACCTACTTGTATACAAAATTTGTTAGCAATCCAAGAAGTTTTTGGTAGTTTTCTTTGGGGCATTTGCAGAATTGTATAAATGAGCAATTATTTGTGATTTTAAAAATCGACCAAACTTTATAGGTATCTTTTCCAACCTATACAATTTGAAGCAATCTGAT
>WYDF02193450.1:0-21665 GCA_009867245.2 Adranes taylori | reverse complement strand
TAAATAAATAAATAAATAAATAAATAAATAAATAAATAAATAAATAAATAAATAAATAAATAAATAAATAAATAAACGAAATAAGTAAATAAGTAAATAAATAAATAAAAAATAAATAAATTAATTAATTAATTAATCGATTAATTAATTAATTAATTAGTAAATAGATGGATAGGTAGATAAATACATAAATAAATTTAATAAAATAAGTAAATAAATAAATCTCTAAATAAATAAGCAAAATTATATTGCCTCATGCGAGATCGAATCAAGTAGGAAGAATTGAATCATGTATAAGTAAGATTTTTGTAAGATTTACTTACCAACTGGTGACATTGGACTGGTTACTTTACCATCTCTCAGCACACTCGCTCGATCCTGTCCTGTAGAAGTTGGACTTCGTAGCGAGCCTCTTCGATCACCGTATGGCGATGGTGGAGGAGGTGGATGGAGGGGCGATGCACTTGGTCGATGATACGGATGCGGGTGATAAGGTGACATTGCAGATGCGGATGGAGGAGAATATAAAGGTTGCGATGGACTATGATGGATTGGTGATGCATGTGGATGATGTGAGGTGAGATGTGGGTCCAACGGTTCAACTTTAAGTGGTTTCAGCGAGGGATTACTTAAACGATGATTCGTATGCGATTCAGGTATGTGGTCTGTTATTGATGATTCGCTCATGCTGTTGTTATTATTGGAGGTATGAGCGACCGCTAATTTTTCATGCTCTATACTAAGGCCTTTAACCTATAAATAAATAATTCTACGTTTATGGGACATTCCTTTCAAAATATATGTTATATAAATATCGACTAATATCGAGCTAAATTCTTAAACATCAAAATTGCTTGCACATGAATTTGTTGAAGTGTAAAGTAATTACCCAATTTTATACTATAAAAAGTCATGGGGTACCACATAAAGTAAAGGTCGATTTATTTAGTATTAATATCCTCGTCTTATATTTATTTAACGAATGTAAAGGGCTATATGATCCAGTTTCAATTAGCTCAATACTTGATTACGATTTCAGTCGATTAGCGTAGAAACGTATTGTTTGGCAAAGGCGTACTTTGGACTCTTTAATATTAGATGCATACAATTGTTGATTAAAATCTCAACTTGAATGCAATAGTCAGTGGCGGATTAAAAGGAGGATTAAATCCAGTTCAAACAGTCATTCTATTAAGATATTTATAACATGGTTAAACATTAACAGGAATATTTGGATCCAGTGCATGTATCATCAGCTCTAAAAATTACAAACTGTACCCAGGGTCGCGCCAACGGGGGGTGCATGGTACCCCGGGCGGCAGTTCTTCGTAATGACAATTAATTGAGTGGAAATACTAATTGTTCGAAAAATTTGGCTTTTTAGGGGTGCTAAATTTCGCCTGACACTCTGTACCCGCAAGTGATAATAATATTTCCTAAGTAAACATGGACGCCTCAAATTTGGTATCGTTTAAAAGAGAATAAATAATACTATCGAAATGTGTAACAATATATAATCCAGAAACGTTTCCCAAAGAGTAAGCATTGCTCAAAATCGTTTCCAGAAGAGTAAGCATTGCACAAAATCGGTTGAGTATATTCATTTAATGAAGGAACATATTTTAATTGTTATACAGAAACCCCGAATTTGCTGTCAAGCTTTGAATAAAGCTAAGATATTTAAAATTCTGCAATTCATTTCTTACGCTCTAATTATTCGAAAACTAACTCCCCGTCTCTGTATAGCCTAGCTTTTTGTTACAAGAGTATAAAAAATAAAAGCTTCAAGTTGTTGTTGCGAAAATCGGCCAAAAAGTTTATATAAAAAAAATATAAGCATACTAAGCATACTATAATCGTACATATCATACATACCTATAAAAATTTGTCTGAGTGTTATACCTGTAATAGTGTTGGAGATATAGTCAAAAGTTTCTTAAACTTTAAACATGGCAACATCGCATTCTATTGAAGATGTTGCAATCGAACTAATATCATTGAGTGTATAATTTAATGTACTATATATGTGTTCAATTTTAGCCTCTTAGCTGTAATATTAAAAATGGTGCATTTCCGCCATCTTGGATCTAGAAAAAAATTAAGTCTTTGCCCTGTACAAAATCCTTATTCACCTGCCTACAAAGTTTCGTTAAAATCGGTTTAATTGTTTGGGAGTAATTTTCTGCTAACAGATGCACATTTTTTGAAAAATCATTTTTTGTAATTAGGAATCGTGGTTCCCAATCAAAAGCACAAACATGAAAACTTTTATCATTCATATAACAAAAATCTTACATCTTTGATCACAATCCGAGCATGGAAATCCGATATCTCCAGCATGTACGAGTTTCTTGTCTCGTTAAATTATGGTCGTAAACAGTTTTGAACTCTCAATCCGAACAATAAAATGGTTTATTATCTATATGCGTACGAATATGTATCTTGAAATTATATTTTCTTGTATGTATTTACTATTTGCTTATACTCACTATCCAAACAATAAAATGATACCTTCAAATCATATTTCTACAAGAAAATATTATGTACAGACACACACATCTGCACGCATCTAGGAAAGAAACAGAAAGAATATTTAGATTGTGAGTATGTGAATATTCTGTATATGAAAGATGAAAATGTTCTTACCTGTAAGCATTCTGCAGCTTTGAGAAAACTACTGAGGCAATCTTGGGAAACGTGCACTTCACCCTTGTACATAAATTCTAAGAGAGCAGCCATATTCGTAGCCGAAGTACCATCCAAAATCACTAAAAGATTATTTTGATTCAGCGTAGCTGCTGATTCGAATAAATCCGCTAAGTGTTTGCTACATGCTGCCAATATTAATCTAAAATAATAAAAATTGATTTAATATTCCTGATTTACATTAATTTAAAAATTGATTCTAACATTACACTACATTTAGTGATAGAAATCGAAATATTCGAAATATCCAAAAGCAGACCAAATTTGAACGGATAATAATGGACTTCGTAAAAGTGGTCTTTTTTGGATCCTAAATGCTATAGGTAAAGAAAGTTGACAGTTTACATTACTTCCAGTACGGGCTTTCGAGAAGGGCGATCCACAGTAGAAGCAGTAAAAGCTGTTATAGAAGCTGGAGCTCAAACTTGACACGAGACATAAAAGAAATCTGTATGAATTGGTTTTGCTGGATGTTAAAAATGTATTCAATACTGCTGGGCGGAGCAGTATAAAGAAAGCGTTCGAAGGAAGGAAAAGAAACACCAGCGCATCTATGCGCAATTCTTTTTAGAAATCTGTCATAGAGAGTCCTCCGCTACACTACAGCTGAGGGCAAAGAGCAAAACAGAAAGATTAGCTGTGGAGTTCCACAGGGGTCAGTCCTTGGGCCAACTCTGTGGAACGTCATATATGACAGCTTGCGTAGACTTATGTACGCAATAGGTATTTTGTTCTTTGCTTTTGTTGACGACGTTGTTATGGCAACTTCAGTTAGCAGCTCAGAAAACTGAGGCTATAAGGCTAACTGGACGAAGAAGAGTCTCAAACCAAAACATCAGAGTACTTGAATATCCTGTGTCTTTCAGCAAAGAGGCAAGTATCTGGGAGTACTGCTATATAAGTCACTGCAATTGTGAGTCCATGTAAAGTATGCGGCTGAGAAAGCGAGCAGAGTTAGCTCATGTGACTGCTATGCGGGACTGGGACTGCTATGCGGGGCTGGGACTGCTAAGCGTAGACTACTATATAGTGTAGTGGAGTCTGCTGCTCTGTATGCTGCGCCGGTATGGGAAAACGCTTTGGCAACTGCCAGGACTGCTGGACTTCTAGAAAGAGCTTAACTGCAAGGAAGCTCAAGTGCTCTAGAAAGACTGCTAGGAGTTACCTACGCCTGCAGGACGGTAAGTTCTGACGCACTCTGTCATCGCGGTAGTTACACCAATACAATTGTTGGCTCTAGAGAGAGTAACTGCATATCTGTGGGGGACAATCTCCAAAGAAGAACTTTCGGTTTATTGGAAAAATGGCAAAGGGAATGGAAGAGTTCTTTGAAGGGCAGATGGACATATCGGCTGATAGCCAATGTCCAAGAGTGGTGTGAGACGGTCAAACGTGGTAACCTCATCTACTATCTTACGCAAGTGCTAACGGGGCATGGTAGTTTTTTTCGCATTGGCCAAAGAGCATGTGACTGCTGTGAGTACTGCAGTGGTGGCTACAAGGACAGTATGGAATACACAATCATTAGCTGCGAGTACTGGAACGCCGAAAGACAGACGTTGGAACGACGACTCACTGGTACTCACTTTTCTCCGGACGGTATAGGCAAACAAATTTGGTATGCTTTTTCTAGATTGGCGACAGATACTCTTAGTCAGAAGGCAGCTCAAGAGCGAGAGTGGAACGAAGCATAAAACAATCAGAGACATGGTGTGCATGGTTCTCAAAACCGCTGAAACCGTTGTGTAGCAAGAAAACTATCGCTCTAACAAAGTACAAGCGGCAAGTACGGTTGGTAAAACAGGTAGGGTAGTAACATCTGACCATTCTGATTGAGTTAATGGGTACAAACGGGTCTCGACAGAATAAGCTCGCCTCCAAGAGGTTTTAGTGGGTACCGCTCGTGAGACATGGCTCCATGGGTCATGACTGAAACCCACATAACCACAGTCTGACCAGTGGTGGTAGTCGGACGGCGACTTTCCTCTCGCTAAACAAAAAAAAACAAGGCTGTGGGTGTAAATCGCAATGCACCTGAACTCAATATGTGAAATTAAATTGAAATGGAAGAAATACCACAAAACAATAAACAGAAATCAAAAAGAACCCCCAAAACAAAAAATAAGAAAGAGGGAGCGCTAAAAGCAGATAAGCTGGAAGCAGTTGAAAGAAAATATGTAATTGTTCAAAACCATATAGCTAAAAAGTCTGTAAAAAAAATGAAACAATATTATACTCCCATTTAAGATATATCGCTATATTTTGAATACCCAAAGTATTTTATTTCTATTTACCTATGTGCCCTAAATGTAACACCATCGCAAAACAACGTAACATCAGCCAAAGCTTCACTTCTAAATAGTGCTCCGAAACACGTAGCCAAATTGGTTCCAAAACTGTTCCATTTGAGACAAAATTGTTGCGTACCGGTCTGACCGCTACCAGAACTTGTTCCGCTAGATGTTGTACCCGTACTAGGCCCTCCTAGAGCAAGTCCACTACTATTCGCGCTGTTCGGCGATTGATCACCATTGCCAGAATGGCCGGAAGATGATACGCCTCCCACTCCTCCTGTTCCATTATCCATTTCTATCGCAAGTGGAGACCTAATGGCAGATGTCAAAGGAGATAGTCCACCGCTAGCAGTTGCACCTCTATGGGGATCGTAACAGCGATTATTACGATTGCCACCGCTGGCGATATTGTGATGGTGAGGAATATTTTGGCGGTTATTTCCGGTGATGTTTGCTTGTATATAATGGTGACTATTCAAGCCGTTAACAAGGTGATACGTACTTAGCGTATTGGCTGTAAAAAGAAAGTTATATTTAGAATTTTATTTTTAGTGACACTTAATAGCAAGTATTGCTTTTACTTTTTACTGGAAGAAAATGCAACAGTCTAACAAATTTTGAATTATAATTAACTTCACTATCATTGTCTGTCAATTACATTCGCGATGTAGAGTTATGTATAAGTATTATAAATATTTGCAACAATAGCATCATTTTATTACTCCGTTATTGCGTATGTATGAAATATTTATGTACTTTTAGAAATGTAGAAATATTTGTGTACTTATAATATTAATAGCATTTTATGTTACATACAAGCAGAATCAAATAAAGCAGTATGGTAGTCAAAAGCATAATTACGATTCTGCTTTAATAAGATTCAATTCTGTAACAACCTATTAACGCCCATAATACAATTTTATTGGTACAGAAATTATGAAATCTTGTATTTCTCAAGAAGGTTTGTTTGTTTATTGCAGGCGCGCACCCAAAAGGGGTGTGGGGGGGGATTACGGGCTTGAGGGCTTTCGGAATTGAGGTTATTCCATTCGAAGTACCTTTTTTTTGCTTATACTATGTGGCCCGAAATAGGTTGAGTATAGAAGATATATCATATAGTCATATACAAATAAACCTTTATTGGAATTTCAAACATTTATAATGGAAAATGAAACATGATAAAAAAACTAAAAGTAAAATCAATATTAATTAAATAATTAACTTTTTTTAACATAAATAAAACTTCCCAAATATATGTCCAATTTCCTACCCCTTCTACCTTTTCTTTACTCTCCTTTCATCACTATTCTGTTACCTACTCCCTACTACCATCCCTATTTCTTCCTACCTACTTATTCATCACCTTATAAACCTCTCACTACTTCTAATGATTCCCCACTTTTTTATCCCTTACCTTTACCAACTCCCTTTTCTAATCACCTCTCAAATCTTTTCCATCATTCCCCTATTCTTCCCTTCCTGCCCCATCCACATCCTCTAATTCGTACCCTAAAATATTTTGCTCATCAT
Organism: Adranes taylori; assembly: GCA_009867245.2. NCBI lineage: Eukaryota > Metazoa > Arthropoda > Insecta > Coleoptera > Staphylinidae > Adranes > Adranes taylori. The sequence goes on along the minus strand of WYDF02193450.1, from coordinate 15,135 downwards.
TCCATTCTATTCCCTTACACCCGTTCACCCAATTCTCCCACGTTTCATCCTCCAACCCACACACTCTACATCTTCTATATTCCTCATTTATCCAATATTTGTTTCCCCCTTCTTGAATCTCGCATCATTCTTTTGTCATTCATACTCATCTGCGATCGTAAGTAATCCGGCATCTTTCTTTTTGAATCTTACTATCTTCTTCACTCCGTACACACAACATTTGACATTCGTTCAATTCTTGTAGCACAATCTCATACGGTGTCCATTTCTCCACTCCTAACATTCTCTTCATATATTTTATGACCATTACTTCAAACTCCTTTCTCTCCTTCACAGCCCACACTTCTGTTTCATACATCATCATACACCTACATACTTTCAATACTTTCCATATCATCAATCTCATCTTCACAGAATCTCCAAACCTCTTTCCATACAAATCCCAACCTTTCTGCCGCCACCTGAGCTTTCCTTGCTAATATCCTAACATGCTCATTTGAAGATTCGTTCCTACTCAGCACATATCCCAAATACTTTATTTCCCTTACAATCCCTATTGATCTCCCATTCATTAAAAAAAAATTCTGTTCAATACTCATATATACATTTGTAACATACATAACAGAAAATATATTCCTCCAAGTCAAGTTCCTGGGTACGCGCCTTGATTATTGTATAGATGATTTTACTATATTGCAAACTCGATTCATTTGAAAGAGAATTAAGGAAAGTTGGAATAATTACTCAATAAATTTCAGTAACAAAACAATTATATGCTTCATGATAGTTTAGATCGTTAGCAAGGTTTTCTTTTTATTACCTCCAATGCGTAAATTAATGTAATATTTTTTCAGTTTCACCCTGATGATGGTCAAACGTTGAAACCGGCAGTGAATAAATAAATGTAAGAACAAGGAAATACTCTTTATTATAACAAATTAAATGCTTGTTGTTAGGACAATGGACAACTCGGAACGAATTAAAGCCGGGAACAAAAAATATAATATGTAAAAATTTAGTTGACCCCAAAAAGGAATTTCTTACCTCCGTTCTATATTAAATTAGGCTTGCTGAAGCAATTCGTGAAACTCTAGATAAGGAAAAAGGTTCAAAGATTCAAAAAAGTATTTTTTAATGAACAAGCCATGGTTTTGGAATAAACGATTTTTATTCCAGTGAGGTTGTTGGAATTGGAAGTGAATAAAGCTTTTATTTTTATTTTAAAACTCCTAGGAGTCAGTAGTCCCACTTTTTGTCAATCACCACCAACACCATGGAATCTTATGGCTAAATTGCATTATTTATTCCATAGATTTGCACGTAAGGAGTTTATAGGAGCTAAAATTCAATTTTTTCTAAGTATACAGGGTGCGTAAAAAAAGTGTAACATATCAAACATATGTTTTCTCTGAAGAACATACTATATGCAATCACATTTTAGAATTATTCGTAGAAAGTAAGCTAAATTTTCAGCAGAGTATCTTATATCCAAATACAGAGTGTTCTAAGTTATTTCGATTTTTCTAAACATGTAAGGTCCTAGAAATAATTAAATATCTCACGATAAACGTAATTAAAAAAGTTTCCTGTCAGATTTAAATAGCAAATCATTCCGTTAATGTACCTAATGATTGATTATTAACATCATTATACAGAGTGTTCCCAAATCTATAATTTTTTCCAAATCTCTTAATTAAACATCATTATACCCAAATATGTTAATTTTAAGTCATTGAAGTATTTTCAAAATTTTACTGTTTCTGTCCAACCTATAAAAGGATAACTTTTATTATATTTTATACGAGTTTATTTTATACGAACAATTCAAAGATGTGATCATACATAATATGTTGATATTCCACACTTTTTTGTAGCACGCTATATATTTACAAAATTTTTAAATTGTAGCACACATTCACACACGGAATGCTACTATAATGGAATATACATAATAAAGTTCGTGGTGTCATTGGTGACTCACCTTGTATACTTGCTAAATATAATGTATCAAAGAGAACAAAAAACTTATGCGTTATGATATGTAATAAAAACAAAAGTGGATAATTAATCGACACACTAAAATAGCGTAAAAGATGGAATAGAGCAACACAATAGCAAATAAAAATATGCTCCTTGTTGAATTAAATTTTCTTTGTTTTGTCTTTGTTTTCCGTAATGTATACGTATACATCAACATAAAATGAGTTCTATAAAGTAAGAAGCCTACAAATGATAAACAAATGCCTTTATCGTAATTATATTTAAGACCTACATGTACCAAAATATATGAAGTTTATTCCTATTTTCCAAAAGGATAATAATAATAAAATAATAAATAATAATTGTGTTGTTAGATTCCATACTAAGCGGGAGATGTTCCTCATCGAATTTTCTAGCCGCGCTGATAAGAATATAGTAATTAAGGAACAAGAAAAAGTGGCCAAATTATATCAGGACTTCCTATGCGAGTTAAGGATTCCATCAAATTGGTAGTCCTCATCATTAGAGTTATGGAAAGCGCTAGGTTGGCCCTACTGAACTGTATATATTAAGACCATACCGACTTGTGAGGTCAAAGCTGAAGAATTAGCAAGTCAGATGCAAGAGGCCGTAATCCTAGACACTTTGAGTTTAGTTCCCGACAATGACGTAACGACTTACTCTATTGTTTAGGGAGTCTCGCTACGTGACATCTGCCCAAAAAAGAATGTCGTGTATGATGTCGTCTTTTTAAAAGTGCTTATGTTGCAGGTGCACAGTACAAATCGAAATAAATAAATAAAATTAAAAAAGAGACAGATATATCTGGTATGGCGTGGTTTTTAAATAACACGGATGAGTTTGCTGTAATACGGTTTTTTGAAAAGGAATTCCATTAAACGCTTCTGTTCAAAAGAGCTAAAAATCTTGCTACCTGGTAAGGTGTTACCCAAACACAAGAAAACAAAAAAAAACATATGTAGTTTGTAAAAAAATGTTTTATTGCATTATTGAAATGATTATGCTTTTAATGGGACTTTCATACGTCATACCAGATAAATTCTGACTCCAGTTTAAAAAAAAATGGTCAAAAAATTCGCTTGTTGTTGAAGTATGTGGGAAAGCGACATAGAAACTGGCAAGAAAATATTCACTGTTCAGGAAAACTTCAATTACAGATCTCTGAAGAAGCCTCTGAATTGGTTTCACGGCTTGAAAACGGCCATGAGCAAGCGACAGTCTTATCACGTTGTACGACTCATATCACGTTGTAGATATCGCCAAATCAGTGGTAGCAGTTAACTACAACAACTATCAGTATTTTCAGCTGACGCACAACCAATTACACATAGCTGAGTTGTTGTAAATGATGCATTAATGTAAATGGCATTGATCATCGCCAAGACAAACTACCTGTGCAATCCAGAGGCAGTTCAAAGAATGGGCACCAACCAACATTGCATTATCAATGCCATTTACAACAATGCATCATCAATGCCATTTAGAACAACCCAACGATACCATTTACAACGCATCAGACTCAATGTCGAACAAAGCCATACTCCTTCAAGACTACCGGCTGGAAAAATGTGATGACTACAAACACGTGGATGTTCAGCACAAACAAACCCAAGCTCATATCAGTTATCTGCAGCAGAGTCAGCGGAACAAATTAGGATTCATGGCACAGGAATCATAAGGATAAAAGGTGGATGCCAAATTCAAACTCAGATTCAACAGATTCCATATTCAGTTAAGCAACACTTCATTCCACCAAGTAGAGGACAGGTTCGAAAAATCCCAAGAGATTATAGAGCACGATCTACGTCTGATTCAAACCAAGGAAGAAGAACTTAACGTAAATTCAATTAAACCCAAGGATAATCATTGAGTATCGTTGGTCTTAATAGGACTGATGACCGGAGGATTCGTCGTCGAGCAGATTTGAAAGGTCCTTATAAGAAGACGGGTACGTTAAAATATTAGAAGCATTACAAGATTATGCATCCAGCCACCAGACAGTCAAACTTTACCCTCTCCGTGGGGTTTAGTAGTATAGGTGCCCGAAGCACATTTAATTTGATTGACCTCAATTACAACCAAAGGTAATTAACCCGATAGCAGTATACCTACAGGTATAATGGGAGAATACTCTAGAACATGTTCATAATGTATAAAAACAGTACACTAGACTGGTAAAGATACATTACTTTATGGCACAGGCCGAACGAATCGCTGTTCGATAGTGTCGCGAAAATATACTTATGATAATAATAATAAACAACCTATATTTCAATTAGCAACATGAATTAACAAAAGATAAATACTAATAAACATTCAATTGAAAAATTAAAATTACACACAAAAAATAAACCCTTTTCACTGTTTTCCTAAGGAGTTAAAGGTAAGACTATGTAACTGCCCTTTTATTTCCATATACCCCTTCTTCATACCTTCCTTCAGAACACCCCTTCCCAATCCCTTTCAACTCTTTTTCATTACCCCCACCCCTACATGCCTAGCCCTTCTCTTACCTCGCTTCCCTAGCTTCACTTCACCATCCTTCACACATCTACCATCTTCTCTTTACCTTTATATCCCCACACTCCTTGTAACCTCAATCATGTAACACACCCCCTACTCCTTATTTCTTAGCACATTTACCACTTTCTCCATTATCCTCATTCCACCGCCATGATGTCGTAAACAACGCCTCCAATTCTCACCTATCTCTCTTTCGTCCTCAGTCAGTTCCATCTTAACACAATCTCTCATTCAATTCATCTCTCATTTTATCTTTCATCCAATATAATTAAAATAAAACCGCGTCTAAATAAAGTGTCGAGCATAAGTTGATTAATTATTGCAGTACGAAGTCGTTAATTATAACACGGGATTAGTAGTCAGTATTTTTGAGATTAAAGAGTCTTTTGAGTATGATTTTACGAGTGAATTAAATTAAAAGTAGTTAGTAACAAGTTTATTGATCAAGGTAAGTCTAAATAATATATAATTAAATAAATAAAGTAATGGTGAGTTAATCTAGAATAATAAATAAATAGTTTGAGACCAGCGGCGGAACTGTAAGTACTTTATTGAATATTTATTGGGATGAAATCTAACAAATTACAACGCCATTTTGGTTTGATTATTTGAACATAGGAATAAGTAGTGATTTATTTTATTAATGGTAAGGCGTTGATTATTTTGTTTCCGGTAAATTCATATATATATTTTTGAAACATAACAATACATTCTTTAGTTCAGTTAAAGGATTTTTTCATTTGTGCTGCCTGAATTATTGAGACTCACGACTATCGGTACGTGTGGACGATACCAGTAATTAGTCGGCCCTAAAAGGCAGTCTGAAGGTACCCTCCATCTTAGCAATGGTTCAGTCTAGTGTTTTATTCTAAATTAAGTGGGGCTAACTCGGGGTTATACTTAGAACTTTCCGCATCAATTTGCTAGAAACTAAAATGCTATGTTATAAAATAACAAGGGATTCATGTACCTATAGTTGTGAGCAGGGGACGCTACGCGAACCCATACAAAAATCCCCTCACACCAATGTCACGTCGGAGAACAACCCCCCGTCCTAATTTATTCGTGACAATATTATGTTAACTGGTAATTGTTGGTACCTTCTCCCAGGTAACGTTTTTATCTAAAACGAAATGGTAACTTTTGGTTACAATATTCCAAATTTGATTTTACGAAAGAACTATTTATAGAATTTGTATCCAAATTCTTCTATATGTCTGGGAACTGCCTGGTAATGGATCTCAGAAGTTTCCTAACCTTTAATACTATCAATGAACTTTCCAAATACAATACGGCATAATTTGCAATAAGTGCTATAATTAATTTGAGAAGAAATATTGTGTGTCATCTTTTTTCATTATGAACATAGTTTTTCTGGTAGCTAATAAAGAAAGATCTGTGAAAATTTGCTGCAAATGTCGCTTAACACATTTTCCACTACCAATATAGATATCATGTGTAGGCTACTTACTTAATCTCTTCCATACATTTCATGCATGCCCCTACTGGTGCCTACTAACCGAAATTATTCACGCGAGCTATGTTATTCCTCTTCCTTTGTCTACTTTGACTATCATTCTATATTACTGACTATTCTAGTAACTAAACAAATAAAATATACGGACTACATTAGAGGATAATTCTAATTAGATTTAGCAAAATTGTATTTTGAGTGAATTAGCATATAATTTGAGATTAGACCCCAAAATAAATAACAAATAATATGTACCTCATATTTGCAATGTTCTATTGAAGTTTATCAATTGTTGAATGTTTAACCGTAATATTATATTTGATTAAAAAGGGCGTATGCAACGAGCTTAGTATTGATATCATATTGTAACGAGGCAATTTGTCCTCGTTCCAATTTAGTTTGGTGTTCGCAAGTTTGAGCATTTGATATTTGTATATAATCTAAATAATTCAAGAGGTCTAGATGCGATAAAAGGTGTAGCGGTTTAAGTAGTTAGAAACTTATGAGACGAACACTGGGATACTTATCATAGATCCGTTTTTCGATAGAAATAATTATTAGTTATTGATGATACCTTATGCCATTTAATTATTATCTTAAATAAAAGCTTTAACATAGGAATATAGATTTATGCGAAGCAGAAATGGATGAGAGAGAGTGAAAGAAAATGTAGAATTTGTGGAGTGATGGAGGAAACGTGGGAGCATTGGGCGAATGAGCAGAGCAGATAAGGGGGAAGTAAGGAGACTAAGGATGACGCATATCAGACCATCACATTCAGGGGGATCAGGGGGAGGTAGTTAGAGGGAAAGAGACATAGAGGGGAGGGAAGAGGTCAGAGGTCAGGGGAGCGGGGAAAAGATAGAGGGAGACAGAGAAGGGAAAAGAAATAGGGATGAGGTGGGAAAGGGGTGACAGAGGGAGAAAATAGGAACTTAGGTTTATGTATTGCATTCGATTTCTTTTAATTTTTCTTTTTCTTTCACATGTAGTGTATTTTATGTAAATTATGCCAATAAAGGTTATTATTATTATTATTATTATTATTATTATAGATTTATGCGACAAGCAGAAGAAGAGTAAGAGAAGCTACAATTGGTTTTACAATTACTATGTACGAACTTTGACAGCTTATTGCTCTGTCATTTCAGGTGGCAACGCTGTTATTCGTTGACGTTTGTGTTCCGCTATAGACGCAATTTGTTGAAATTTCTTATCAAACGCGTCGAAACTGTTGAAATTTATTATCAAAATTCGTGTTCTGTTCGCCCAATTTTCCGCGATCTACAAGATACTTACGGCCGAAATGATCGTCCAACGGAGCGTACAATTCAACGAATTATCGCAAAAATCCAGCAAAGCGGTTCGGCTGCTGTTCGGTGCATGGCGGCGAAACGCGCGGTCAAAGGAGAATATTGCTGCTGTTGCTGAAAGTGTGGCTGAAGATCCAAACCTCTCGATTCCTCGTCGTGTACAAGGAGTTGGCCTTTCTGCGACCTCAACTTGGCGAATTAGGCGAAAAGACTTCGCCTAATTCGATCCAATTAATACAAGACAGCTAGACTCGTCGCATGTTCGCTTATTGGGCTCTGGAGCAGTTGGAAGCGGATCCAAATGTTGACCAAAAAATCATGTTTAGTGATGAACCACATTTTTGGTTAGTTGGCTTCGTGAACAAACAAATTTGTCGCATCTGGGGAAAGAGTAATCCACAACAATATCAGGAGTCTCCATTGCGTGATCCGGAGAAACTTACTATATGGTGTAGATTTTGGTCAAGCGGCATCATTGGCTCATATATCGACATGTGGTTCCAACAAGAGAGTGCAACGTCTCACACATCGGGCCTTACATTGGAGTTGTTGCAAGAAAAGTTCTAGAACGCGTTATTTCCGGAAGAGGCAATGTGGAACGGCCGCCAAGATCGTGCGATTTAACGCCCTTAGATTTTGTTCTATGGGGCCACGTTAACTCGGTTTATGGCAGGCAGCCAAAAACAATTGACCAACTGGAGAACAAGATCGTTCAAAGTATTGGTGTCATCCAGCCCGACTTATGCAACAGAGTCATAAAAAATTGGACATCTCGGATCGAGTCCTGTATACGAAGCCGCGGAGGCCATTTGAATGATGTCATTTTTAAAACATAATGGTATTAATTGCACTATAAGTGACAATAAAGATTTTCGCCATATCTCACACACAACTCTTTTTATTCAATTTTAAAATTCAGCCACGCGTAATGAAAAAGCCATTATAGTATATGGCTACACAATCTGAACAGCGTGTTAACAATAAACTACTTTTCATATTAATAAATTTATGGTATATAAAATATTAATATTTTTTCAAAATTCAAATAACCAAGTATACATAATATATATATATATATATATATATATATACATACATATATATATACATAAGTATGTACATCAAAATGAAATATGATTGAGATGATGTGTAGTAAAGTTCTAATACAAAAATCATCGCATTATGCGCGTTTGTTGAGTCGTGATCATAAACTGTGCAAGTGCAGTATATTATTTTTACGCCATTCTTGCCATAGCAGATGATGTGCTTAGTACAGTTATCATGAGAACAGAATTTTTGGTATTGGTTAAGATAGATGCTCTTCTTTATGTTACATGTATCTGTGGTTCTCAATTCTATCCGAGTTTTCTTAATGAACTAACAAAATTTTTATAGCTATACATTATATCAAGAAAGTATTCGGAATTTGTCACTAAAACATCAAAATATTTAATAGTCATCGAAATTTATTTCGGCGCCGTTCAAAATACTCCCCATCTGCGGTGGTGATATTAAAACTATATTCCTACCCCCTAATGTGACATTGCTTATACGACTCCTAGAGCAAGAAGTTCTAGAAACGATGAAGACAAATTACCAGCAAAGACTTCTCCAGATGTTGATTGTAATATTAGACGAAGGAGTGACTGTTAAAGAAGCCTTAAAGCGAGTCATATTAAAAGATATGATTGCAGCAGCATACTGGATTTGCTCTAGCATGGGACGAAGTGGAAACTACCACCATTCAAAAGTCATGGAAAAATTTATTTGGCTTAGTTGCCCGCCCCCCCTAAAAAAGTACCAGAACAAGAGAATGTAAGCAAATTAGTTTAACTAGCCAATGAGCTAACTGTTGAAAATCAAATGAACAGCGAAGACATCTGTGATTGGTGCAATGAAGATGTCCAGGTGAAGATAACTGATGAGGAAATTATCTAAATGGTTAACAGTGTTGAAGACAGTGAAGAAGATGAGGATATGGACGAGATAACTTCAAAAATATCACATTCTAATTGGATGATATCGATCGACGCCACTCTCGCTTACGTAGAGCAACATGGCATACTCCATAATCAGCGTTGGCCTAATATTGCATTATTTATGAAGGGACTGATGCATCTCAAATCAATTAAAGACTTTTTAAGAAATAATTTCATGTTTCTACTTACTTGCAGGTTGTACTTTCTTACAATAAACTAATTTTGTACATTTTCACGAGTTTTTACTTAACCTCCGTATTATCTGACTTATTCCGTATCCAAGTTGATCTCGGTCCAAATAACCTCGAATAATCGCGAGTCTACTGTAATAATGAAATTTGTTTATTGCTAAACCAAAAAATAATGGAAATCAGTGAATAAATCGTGGGCATCAGTGAATTCCCAATCCAGTGTGTTCACAGAGAAATCCCAGTGAATTCCCATTTCATCAATCAATTCCGAATGAATACTGGTTCATATTGTTTGGCTTTTACCAAGTACCATTAGCACAGCTACTAGTTTCCTGTATCTATCTGAATAGGAACTTTATTTCTGGAGTCAAAGGAAACGACTTCACTTTTCTTATATTTAACATTAAGCCTTTTCCCAGACTGGTTTAAGACTTGCTATTCGAATCTAAATTATATTAGCAATTATGACTATCAGATTGATTAACATGAAACTAGAAGCTGTGCTAATGGCATTTGAAAAAATCCTCAAAATATAAACCAGTGTATTCACTGGGAATTTATTGGTTAAACGGGATTTCTCTATAAATACACTGAGATTAAGAATGCAGTGATTCTCAATTGTGATTGTAATACCAAGTTTAATTTACTGATTTCCATTACAATTTATTAGCTCTATCTGACATAAGTTATTTACTTGAGGTCCTTGCTCTTTTGTTCCATGAAAAGATTAGTCTCATGGGTTTTAGTGACAACTCTTCTGTGAACCACTTCCATCCATTTTTTTCACTATGGTGTATAGCCTTATCCTTTGTGGTAAATTGAATTTTTAAATTTGACATCGGGTCCCCACCCCATTAAGGGATTTTCTCATCTTTCTCTTGTATGAAACTTTATTTTCTCCATGCCCTATATTATTGGTTCCACTTTGCATATAATTTTCAATGGGTTCAAATATTCAGGCTCTTCCAGTTTTTATATGCTCTTCTTGTATACCAGTTATAGGTGATATTACAGTTGTGCCTTGAACATGTTTATAACCTTGCACCTTTTTTTTTATGCTCAACTTCATCAGGTTTTACCAATGCTAAATCATTGTTGATTTGTGGTGCCTCTTTTTGCTTTCTAGCCTTATCCACAACATCATTAAATTTCGAGGCTGATGTTGAAATACACGAGCTAAAGGAATTTGGCTTATGTTCATGCCCAACCAAGGGAATTTGGCTCATGGCTAGAATCCCAGGAGCCAATTGGATTTGTACAGACCATCTGGAATACCACGACAATTTTGTGTTCAAATTATTTTAGTGTACATTTTTTAAATATATAATTTACCAGGTCATACTGCTATGTTATCTTGATTGATACATTAATGATGTTTGAGAACTACTGAGTAATACCCAAAATGTAAATTCATATTTTACTATGTTGGGCAATAATTATAAATTATTTCTGTTTGTGCTATGCACCGCGCATTTATAATCAAAAGAACATGTTATGCTTCACACTATGATGGATTTCATTGTTGTTATTTTAGTTTAACTGTAATTCTGCATCAAATTAAGCGTAAAATCCTATTTATACCAAATATAAGTAAAAAATTCAATGTAAGTACTTATTTCTCATCATTGTTTTAATATTTTCTTCCAAATTTGCTACTTTGTCAGTTCGACAACATTCCGATAACATTAAAATAGTAAACATTACCTGACGCAAACATTTATTTAAATGTCTTTTTAAAGTACTAATCAGTGATGAATTTATAGGAGTGGGTTAATCAAGTTAAAACCGCCATTTCATTCAAAATTTTAATTGTACTTAATAATTAAATAAAATTACGCGGATGTAATAGATATGTAATCAGTTTGAACCCCTTCCAAAATTATTTATTGACCCGTCACTGGTTATTAAATTGCAGGAATACGATCTCCTAAAACGTAAAATAGTATTCCTTCTATTTACTACTATTCCTTCTATTTACTACAGGAATGATGCGTATTTATATGATGATTTTCGGTTATCACAGCAACCAATGGAGAGGTTTTAAAATACTAAAAGCTATATCTTTGGAATCACTAAAGTTGGATCACTAGTAATTTAATTAATTGTTCGTATAACACAACTTAATAAACAGCTATGGGTACTCGTGCACGATTAAATTAGATGTGTACGTGTTCTCAATCGATTATATTGAGAACAGTATTGACAAATGATGTATCTATAGGTACTGGCGAACAAGATCCCCTATGTTGTAGGGGGTCTTGAGTGATGGTAAATATATAAGAAAAAATATAGATATAGACAAATAATATATGAATCTCTCTCAACAATAAATATATTATGGAGCATGCGCAGTAAGGGTCTGTAGTACAGACCCTTACTGCTTTCAGTAAATGGAAAATATAAATAAGAAAAACATAGGCAGAGACAAATAATATATGAATCGCCCTCTCAACAAGAAATTCGGTAGCACAGACCCTTTCAGTAAATGGGAAATACAAATTTGAAAAACATAGGTATAGACAAATAATATATGAATTTCCCTCTCCACAACAAATAAATTCGCATCATACGCAGTAGCACATACCCTTTCAATAAATGGGAAATATAAATAAGAAAAATATAGATATAGACAAATAATATATGAATCTCTCTCCCCACAACAAATAAATTCGGATCATGCGTAGTAAGGGTCTGTAGCACAGACCCTTTCAATAAATGGGAAATATAAATAAGAAAAATTTCTCTCTCTCTCTCCACAACAAATAAATTCGGAACAAATAAATTCAGTAAAAATATAAAAAACATAGAAAATGAACTGCTAATAGGAAAATATATAGTACATTCACTATTTATAAGGGACTCTCGTTTCGATATACTCTTGTAAATGAGATATGTAATGCGAAATATAGAGAGAAAATTAATTGCTAGGAGTAATAGGAAAATATATAGCACATTCACAATTTTATAAGGGTCTCGTTTCAATATTCTCTTGTAAATGAGCATCGAAAAAATATATAGAAAATTAATACTTCTTAAATCTAATAACATGTAATAGTATTCAGTGTAATCTGGTTCTTTGAAATCCATAAGGCATAGAATCATAATTATCTAAGAATTTTCGTTTCGTTGGATCACATGTTTGGTATCATTTTAAAGAATATCATGAAGGCTATAAAAATGAATAAAAATATAGACGGGGTTACTAACAAGTTGTATGAAAATGTTCTTGATGCTCAAAATCCGCACGGTTTAGGAGTGTAGAAGGGAGGGCGGGCGATACCATCCACAATTTTTTTCCGGCTAATCATCACGTGCACGATCTTGAAGTAACCACGTTCTTCATCTTCAAATTTATTTGGCTTGTTTCGTATGAACTGTGTAAATTTACAGCTAGCCTCAGATGGGAACAACTGCTTATTTACAAACAGTATAGAGTATATAACAATTTTGGCTATTAAATCAGTCAAATATTATACAGATGTCATAGCAAACCCATAAACTTGTCATATAAAAACTCATAACCTTTAGGTTTCTGAAAAAAAATATGGGACCAAATCATCCTTCTTCAAATATGATATATCTAAATTGTTAGTCTCATATGTGCAACGAGAATATAGTTTGTTGAATTTTAATCTCACTTAGTTTCCAACAGTGTAAATTAGTGATGGGTTACAACTCGTTTTAAAACTAAAAGGAGGGAGTAACTCTTTTTTATATGTGAGGAGACAAATGAGGTAACTCATATGAGGTGAGGAGAAATAGAACCGATTTATTGGTAGTGATGGGATCCTTATTTATGAGGTACCTTATTTGAGGCATCATTATCATAAAATGAAAAAGTTAGTACTTTTATTTCAAGTATCAAGCGAATCAGTATTTATGAGCAGTTCCCCTTTTTTGTCAAATGAGGAATTCCTTTTTTTTTAAAGATGAACCCTCTCCATTTTTTTTTTTGAAAATAGGTGTTACTTTTTTTTCCAAAAAGGAGGCTTAACTCGTTGACGATAATATTTGTGTACAACGTAACGATCTCGTTTGATGCACATAGCGCGCGCCAGTCGCAGCGCCGGCCATAAGGAGAAGACAACTTGCTCTAAATGATGTATCAACTTCTGCTATCATGTACGTGATGACTTTCTCATTTCATTGGAGGCCTCATCATGATGAAATTAAAGAGTTACCCTTTTCCATCATGATGAAGCTTCAAATGAAATATTTTATAAATGAGAAAGCCATCACGGACATGGCGTCGAAGCATCAAACGAAGTCGCCGAAGCCGCGGACAGCCGAAGCATCAAACGAAGTCGTTACCTTGTACACCAATATTATTTATCATCAACGAGTTAACCCTCCTTTTTTTTTTTAAAGGAATTCCTCTTTTGAAAAAGAGGAACTCCTTTTCAGAAAAGAAAGACAGAAACTCTTCGGTTGAAAAAAATGGACAAACTCCTCTTTTGAAAAAAAAGAGGAGCTTCTTTTTTGAAAAGAAAGAAAGGAACTCCTTTTTGAAAAGAAAGACAGAAACTCTTCGGTTGAAAAAAATGGATAAACTCCTCTTTAGAAAAAAAAGAGGAGCTCCCCTTTTGAAAAGAAAAAGAGGAACTCCTCTTTTGAAAAAAAAGAGGAACTCCGCATAAATAAAGATTCGCTTCGTATTTGAAAAAAGAGTAACTCCTTCAGTTCATGACAGTGAGGCCTTAAACGGAGTACACTTCATTAGTGAAAATGCTTTTATTTCTACGTACGGTATTGCAAACCTGTATAGTAAAGTGTCTTATAAAATGATCAGAGAACGTAAAGTAATAGTATTTTAAAGTACACTATCGAATATTTTGCTTTGTTGTGTATAATAATAGCATATAAATTGCCAAATCTTTATAGCATATGCTCTCCGACTGGGAATCATTAACGGAATCAAATTGCATCGCGGCAGTCGTAAAGTATACAACAGATGAAAAGAAATGGCTGTAAACGAGCAAATGTTTTATAAAGCTCTTCGCAGACGAATTTCAATGTAACGGATCTATAAAGCCTATTAGAATTAGGCAACTTGTGGCTTTATTGTGCATTGACATGAAACGTCGTTTTAGAAATACTGGCGAAATTCTTTTTCCAATAATTTTTTGATGAGTTAATGAGCTTTTTTTCTATTATTTTTATTTCTTAAGCGAAACTATTATATATTTTTTAACATATATATTTATTATATTTTTTAAAATTATTTTCAACGGCCCCAAGTTATATGTTATACCTTATTAGTTTTAGAAACCGTTACTATTATCGACTTTATGATTCGAGTAACGTAGACACCCCACCACAAACACACGCTACACAAGGAGTGTATCTCTCAGCCAAAATTCGATTATAAAAGACCAAGCCAGCCTGATATTGAGGAACTTTTCAAAATGGGCGCAAAAATGGCGCATCAGCCCTAACCCGAGCAAAACTCAAGCCATTGTCATTCAGCATCCCAACCATGTGAAAAAGAAACATCAGAACCGCGCCCATATCAAACTCCGACTCTGGAATGAACCCATTTCGTTAAAAGACGAAATCTGCTATTTAGGTGTCTGATTCAATAGAACATTTAACTGGAATTCTGACCTAAACTACACCCTTTCCAGGGTACGCAAACGCGTGAACCTGATCTCCAC
>WYDF02193339.1:0-21666 GCA_009867245.2 Adranes taylori | reverse complement strand
GTGCCATTTAATATGTGAAATTAAATGTCAAATTTTGTAATTACATTTAAATAAAATATGACCTGGTAATGGATATTCGTTTTACGACGGGTTATCATCTACTGATAATATATTTGTACAATGCATAATTTGATATAATACATGATATAATATTCTGTACAGGCTCCGTTATATTTATTCTTAGTTGGACCGTAATAGCGTACACATTTGTTTATCTTCACATATCTATATATAGTATTGATTTTTCATGACAACTTCAATTGATTTACATTGAAACGATGCTTGTTCCTATCCGCTAGAGTTTGAATCTATTTGAGTTATTATATGAGCTACTCAGTATTAATTGAATCTATTTCCCTACCAATTGAATCATAGTATTGCTCATTATAATAGTGTATTTTATAGGTTTGTACCATCAAAATTGCATTGAAAATGCTATTATTCCTATTATTCCGTAACGTCATTATCAATAGACCAGGAAAATCATTTCTGTAGAGTCCAACATTTTTAAATTCCCTTCAGCGGAATCTGAGTAATTGATAGGTATTTAAAGAAAAATGGATAACATTGGCACGTTTCTTAAGATTCCTCCGAATATTTTCACTGATTTGTTGGTAATTTAGCCTACTCTTAGAAATAGAAAAGAATTATTCTAGGCAAAAGTATGCGAAACTTTCTGAAATCTTTTTTTTTATAACACTTTATCTTGGTAAATTTTGTTTAAAATATACATTTTATTTTTTGGCTCTTACTTCCTGCATCTAGTGTTTGTCCTACGATTCTATAAATAATTTTGAAGATATTATTTTGGCCATTTGAGTTATTGAAAATTTTTTCATCGAGCCGTACTCTTAACGGTTCTTCAGATATGTCCGACGGTTACAATTCTGAATTATTTATATGCGATGGTTAGGATAAGAATGGTATAAGTCAATAAGTTGCACAATCCGACATGCATGGCTGTGTGTTTCTTTTATATTCCTCATTTAGTGGTCTAAATCAATAGTACAATAATTGGCCTCTAGCAGCTGCACCAACCATTCTACTGAATTGAACATTTGACTAAGAACTGGATGGAACACTGTTTGTAGGTTTAGTTTCGAGAAAGTTTATATTAGAAAATTGTTAAATGTCTGGAAGCCCTGACATATAGGTTTAACAGTCGACTATTTGACATATGCGCTTTAGGATAAGCACCCACATAAAGCAGTTGTAGGGTCACATATATAACTAAGACTTATTGCAATAAAGATTTATAGAATTTAGTAATCACATTTTAAATACTTTTTTTCTGCAAAGCACTAACGCTTTTCTCTAGATTAGATTAGGTGTTTTACGCTTATTATTCAAATATTTAACATCAATTGATTTTTTTGTTCTTAGGTGAGATTTGTAATGGACGAAAGTACTACTTTGAACGATCTTCTTGCCTTGCATTTACACGAATACGAAGAAGAAGTGAAAAACATTGTCGACAAATCAGTCAAAGAAATGGCGATGGAAAAGATGCTGAAGGAATTAAGTGCCACATGGGCTGTAATGGAATTCGAAACCGAAATACACGATCGAACTAAAATGAAGTTACTGAGAGCGTCCGAAGAACTATTAGAAACATTAGACGATCATCAAGTGCAGTTACAGAATATGATGACGTCCAAGTTTATTGATTTTTTCTATGATGAAGTATCCGATTGGCAGAAGAAACTTTCCATCGCCGATCAAGTTAATAGCGTTTTCTTTGAGGTTCAACGTAAATGGTCATATTTGGAAAGTATTTTTATAGGTTCTGAAGATATACGTAATCAATTGCCGGAAGACTCACGTCGTTTTGATAAAATCGATAAAGAATTTAAAGAAATTTTAAATGACATGTTGAAAACACCAAATGTTATTAAAGCAACAAGCAAGCCAGGTTTATACGAGCGCCTAGATGGCGTTTTGAGTCAGTTAATGCTATGCGAAAAAGCATTGAACGATTATCTTGAAACTAAACGTTTAGCGTTTCCTCGCTTCTATTTTGTATCATCCGCAGATCTCTTAGATATCTTATCAACAGGAAATCAACCAGAATTAGTTCAACGTCATTTAACCAAACTTTTTGATTCATTAGCTAAATTACGTTTCGTACAAGAAGGCGGTAAAAATACGAAAAAAGCTAAAGGGATGATATCAAAGGAAAACGAAGAGTATGTTAACTTTAGTTATATTTGCGATTGTACTGGTAAAGTTGAAGTTTGGCTAAATAGACTTATAGACGTAATGAGGAAAACGCTACATCAATGTTTTGGTGAAGCAGTTGCTTCGTATGAAGCTAAACCTCGGGATCTATGGATTTTTGATTGGCCTGCCCAACCAGCATTATGTGGAACACAAATTTGGTGGACTACTGAAGTGAATATTGCATTTGGTAAATTAGAAGAAGGTTACGAAAATGCTTTAAAGGATTATCAAAAGAAACAAATCAATCAGCTAAATGCTCTTATTATCCATCTATTGGGTGATCTGTCAGCTGGTGACCGACAAAAAATTATGACTATTTGTACAATAGACGTGCATTCCAGGGATGTAGTTGCTAAAATGATACTAATCAAAGTTGAAAACTCTCAAGCGTTTCAGTGGCAAAGTCAATTAAGACATAGATGGGATGATAAAATCAAAGATTGCTTTGCAAATATTTGCGATGCACAATTTCGTTATCAGTATGAGTATTTAGGAAATACTCCACGCTTGGTAATTACACCTCTGACAGATCGATGCTATATTACATTAACGCAAAGTTTGCACTTGATTATGGGTGGAGCTCCTGCTGGTCCAGCTGGTACAGGCAAAACGGAAACAACTAAAGATCTAGGGAAAGCTTTAGGTATGATGGTGTATGTGTTTAATTGTTCTGAGCAAATGGATTACAAATCAGTGGGCAACATTTATAAAGGATTAGCACAGACCGGCACGTGGGGCTGTTTTGATGAATTCAATAGAATTTCGGTTGAAGTATTATCTGTTGTTGCCGTCCAAGTCAAAACTATTCAAGATGCAATTAAAGATAAGAAGTCACGTTTTAATTTCCTTGGAGATGATATTGTTCTAGTATCAACAGTAAGTTTATGTTTAGTGCGACCTACTTAAAATTGGAACTCGAAAATAAATTGTTTTTTTGTATAGCACATTTAAAATTCTACCCTGGCACAAGTTTTCATACATGGTGCTTAATTTTTCAGGCATACCTAGTATTTCTCATAATTATTTATGAGAATTTATTCATTTATTTTATTTAGAATTAATTATAACTTTAATCCGAATTAAGTCATGGACTTCATGTTCAAAAATCAGATCGACATAGCTACTGCTTTGTTAATACCCGAATCTACTTTGGATTACATGGATTATCCATTCTACTTTTTCATACTTTTAATATTTGCTATGCTATAATGCATTATTGTTCCGAGCAGCTATGTACCCTACTCAGCTAATTGTCTTTAGCTATGATGGCTTTACTGTTTGCCATAATTGATTCTGCACCAATAACTGTTACCATCTTTACACACACGTACAACGCTTCGCACGTGGCGCTAACACTCCTGATTGATTATTTGTTAATCAGATCGATTCTCACTGATAGCGATGGTATTAATTAGCCTATCAGAGGGTATCCCCACTCTTACCTATAATTTGTACGATTTACTCTACTGATGTCACCGATTTTCTTTTTTCCAACGGAAAGAGAATGGCTATTCTACATCTCTCATAATAAAATTCTAACTTAGCTGATATGTAAATAAGATGTTTTAATTGTTTTTTAACTTATCCTTAATTTCCTGAATAGAAGTTCGGATGAACCTTGAAATGTTAATTACCCTTCATCTGACTTTCACTAGCATACAACATATTTGATATTAACAACTCTTCACAAAGTCTATCCGCCTTGAATTGCTTACCTAATTTATAAGTATCAACTGCACAATCTTTCTAGCATCAAACTTAAACATGAACGAGAGCATTTTGCCACGTTACATACGTCACCTCTCTGGGATAATTAGCCTTCGAATTTTAACAACATCCTCGAAAAATGTCAACGCTCAAAGGCGGTGTGGAATATAAAGTGTCGAGCTACTAGGAGATACGAGATTTTTCATGGAACAAAAAGTGCATGGTGGAGTTAGATTGATTTCCTTTTAATTAAATACATAGTAAATAAAAGGAATTTCGAGGGGATGTGGTTTACACATTAGAAAGCTTAGGCATTTATCTAACAAATGGTGCTAAAACCTCAATAAAAAATTGAAGGTTCAAGGTTTTCATATAAACGTATCGATATTGTGCTTTATTAAATTATTAAGAAGCGTTATATAATAAAAACGAAGAATTTTTGAGATCGTTTCATAAACTTGAAAATTTAATCGTTTGATTTTAATTGTTGTTTATTATTTCTAGGTTGGGATATTTATTACGATGAATCCTGGTTACGCTGGACGTACAGAACTCCCAGAAAATTTAAAAGCACTTTTTAGACCATGTGCGATGGTGGTTCCGGATTTTGAACTTATCTGCGAAATTATGTTAGTTGCTGAAGGTTTTCAAGAAGCTAGACTGCTAGCCCGCAAATTCATTACTTTATATACGTTATGCAAGGAATTGTTGAGCAAACAAGATCACTACGATTGGGGCTTGCGAGCTATCAAATCTGTTCTCGTAGTCGCTGGGTCGTTAAAACGAGGCGATCGCTTAAGGCCAGAGGATCAAGTACTGATGAGAGCTTTACGTGATTTCAATATCCCGAAAATTGTTACGGATGATGTACCTGTGTTTATGGGTCTAATAGGTGATCTATTTCCAGCATTAGATGTGCCGCGCAAACGCAATCCAGATTTTGAAAAGATGATCAAGAAATCAGCGATTGATTTAAAGCTTCAACCCGAAGATGGTTTTGTTTTGAAAGTTGTACAGTTAGAAGAATTATTTGCGGTGCGCCATTCTGTATTTATTATTGGGTTTACAGGTACGGGTAAAAGTATGGTATGGAAAACGTTGAATAAAACATATTTTAATCAGAAACGTAGACCAGTGTATAATGATTTAAATCCGAAAGCTGTAACTAACGACGAATTATTTGGAGTAATTAGTCCTGCAACTAGAGAATGGAAAGATGGATTATTTTCTGTTATTATGAGAGATCAAGCAAATTTAACAGGAGATGGTCCAAAATGGATTGTATTGGATGGTGATATAGATCCCATGTGGATTGAATCATTAAATACTTTAATGGATGATAATAAGGTGTTAACATTAGCAAGTAACGAACGAATTGCTTTAACATTTGCGATGCGATTGCTTTTTGAAATTGCTAATTTACGTACTGCTACACCGGCTACAGTTTCGCGAGCAGGCATTTTATATATTAATCCACAAGATTTAGGTTGGAATCCATATGTTACATCTTGGCTAGATACGAGATCACAACAAAGTGAAAGAACAGTGTTAAATATATTATTTGATAAATACGTACCACCTTGTTTAGAATGTGTTAAAACACGTGTCAAGAAGATTACACCTATTTGCGAAGTAGCTCATATTCAAATGTTATGCTTCTTATTGGAATGTTTTTTAACAACACAAAATGTGCCAGTGGACTGTCCGAGAGAGTGGTATGAAATATATTTTGTGTTTTGCATTGTGTGGGCTTTTGGTTCCGCATTGTTTCAAGATCAAATAATTGATTGGCGCAATGAATTTAGCAAATGGTTTACTAATGAATTTAAAACAGTAAAATTTCCTGCAGCTGGAAATGTTTTCAGTTACTATGTGGAACAGGAACAAAAAAAATTTTTGCCATGGACAGATCTTGTACCAAATTTTGAATTAGATACGGAAATACCATTGCAGTCTACACTTGTTAATACAGCAGAAACAACTAGAGTACGTTATTTTATGGATGAATTGATCTCGAGGAAGCATCCAGTTATGTTAATTGGAGCAGCTGGTTGCGGAAAAACGGTTTTAGTCAATGATAAAATGACATCATTATCAGATAACTACGCAGTGACTAATGTACCATTTAATTTCTATACTACATCTGAGATGTTGCAAAGAGTATTAGAGAAACCTTTGGAAAAGAAAGCTGGTCGAGTTTTTGGTCCTGTTGGAAATAAAACTATGATTTATTTTATAGACGATTTGAATATGCCTGAAGTCGATAAGTATTTTACGGTACAACCGCATACATTACTTCGACAACATATGGATTATCAACATTGGTACGACAGACAAAAGTTGACTTTGAAAGATATTCATAACATTCAGTTTGTAGCGTGCATGAATCCTACGGCTGGTTCCTTTACAATAGATCCACGCCTGCAAAGACATTTTTGTTCGTTTGCTTTAAGTTTTCCGTCACAGGAAGCAGTATATCATATATATCATAATATATTGTCACAACATTTGGCAAATCCTTTAAATAAGTTTAATAATGCTGTACAAAAACTCTCACCAGCAATCGTTCAAGCAGCAGTTAATTTACATGCTAAAATTTCTTCATCCTTTTTACCAACTGCAATTAAATTCCACTATATATTTAATTTAAGAGATTTATCGAATATATTCCAAGGTATATTATTTGCAAATGGAGACGCGATACAAAATCAATCAAATTTAATTAGACTATGGTATCATGAATCAACTAGAGTTTATGGTGACAAATTCGTAGATCAAAAAGATTATAATGATTTTCAGAAACATATCTACGAAATCATTAAAAAAGGATTTGAAGAATTAGATGAGAATGCAGTGATGGAGAAACCGTTAATATTTTGTCACTTTGCTGAAGGAATGGGTGATCCAAAATATTTACAAATCAGAGAATATGAGGTTCTAAATAAATTACTAACTGATGCACTAAGTGGCTATAATGATTTGGTTGCTGCAATGAATTTAGTGTTATTTGAAGATGCCATGAATCATATTTGCAGAATAAATAGAATTATGGAATCGCCAAGAGGTAATGCTTTATTGGTGGGTGTCGGTGGTTCCGGAAAACAATCATTAACTCGTCTCGCCGCGTTCATATCTTCATTAGAAGTATTTCAAGTACAACTTAAAAAAGGATATTCAATAACCGACATGAAAGCTGATATAGCTCAACTATATCTTAAAGCTGGCCTTAAAAATATTGGTTCCACGTTTTTAATGACCGATGCACAGGTACCTGAAGAACAGTTTTTGGTACTAATAAACGATATGCTCGCATCTGGTGAAATACCCGACCTATTATCAGATGAGGAGACGGAGAATATTATTGGTGTTATGCGCGGTGAAGTAAAAGGTGCCGGGCTTCAAGATACTCGGGAAAACTGTTGGAAGTTCTATATTGATAAGGTTCGTAAATTACTGAAAGTTGTTTTGTGTTTTTCGCCTGTCGGATCGACACTACGAGTGCGAGGAAGAAAATTTCCAGCTATTGTAAACTCCACTTCTATAGATTGGTTCCATGAATGGCCACAGTCTGCTTTAGAAAGTGTGTCTAAAAGATTTTTATCGGAGATTGAAGTATTACCTTCAAAAATTGTCAACTCTGTATCTCTTTTCATGTCTTACGTGCATACAGTTGTCAATGAGATGTCAGTTGCCTACTTAACAAATGAACGGAGATATAATTATACAACACCAAAATCATTTTTGGAACAAATTTCTCTTTATTCTAAACTATTAACTGAAAAAACTAAAGCACTGAAACATAATATTCATCGTTTGGAAGTGGGATTACTTAAGCTTGCGTCAACGTCAGAAGAAGTCGATGGTCTAAAAGCAAAGTTAGCAGATCAAGAGATAATTGTTACCGAGAAAAATAATGATGCGGATGCACTGATTAAAAAGTTAGGCGCTGAAAATGAAATAGTTGGAAAGGAACAAGCTTTTGCAAGCGAAGAGGAAGTAAAAGTAAAAATTATCGAAGAAGACGTTACAGCTAAGGAAAAAATTTGTGCCGAAGATTTAGCTAAAGCTGAGCCTGCCCTGTTAGCTGCCCAAGAAGCTTTGAATACTTTGAATAAGAATAACTTAACCGAGTTGAAATCATTTGGTGCTCCACCTGATGCTGTTGTTAATGTTGCAGCTGCGGTATTAGTTCTTTTCTCTCCGAAAGGTAAATTACCTAAAGATCGGAGTTGGAAAGCTTCCAAAGTTATGATGGGAAATGTTAACGATTTCCTCAATAATCTCATCAATTATGATAAAGAAAATATTCATATTGATGTTGTTAAGGCTATACAGCCTTATATTAAAGACACTGAATTTACTCCGGAAAATATTATAAGCAAATCTACTGCCGCAGCTGGTTTATGCGCGTGGGTTATAAATATCATGAGATTTTACGATATATATTTGGTAGTAGAGCCAAAACGAAAAGCTTTACAAAAAGCTTCAACCGATTTAGCTGCAGCTAGACAAAAGCTTAAAGATCTTAATGATCGATTAACGGAACTTGAAAAGCAACTATCTATTTTACGGAATGAATTTGAAGTAGCCACGGACACTAAATTAAAAGTCCAAGCCGAAGCGGAAGCTACAGCTCAAATGATTGACTTAGCGAATAGACTCGTTAATGGTCTTGCATCAGAAAATGTTCGTTGGAGAGAATCGGTCGCAAATTTCAAAAAGTCTAGTGTAACTTTGCCCGGAGACGTATTAATTGTAACTGCTTTCATTTCCTATGTCGGATGCTTTACGAGAAAATACAGGTTAGATTTAATGCATAAATATTGGTTACCATATTTGAAGAAACTAGAACCTCCAATTCCTATGACTGAAGGCTTAGATCCATTATCGATGCTCACTGATGATGCTCAGATAGCTACTTGGAATAATGAAGGTTTGCCCAGCGATAGAATGTCATCAGAAAACGCTACGATTTTGTCAAATTCTGCACGTTGGCCTTTAATGATTGATCCACAGTTGCAGGGAATAAAATGGATTAAACATAAATATGGAAAAGATTTGGTTGTTATAAGATTAAATATGAAAAATTATTTGGATACAATTGAACGTTGTATATCAAATGGAATAGTTTGTTTATTAGAAAATATAGGTGAGAGCATAGATGCTGTATTGGATCCCGTATTGGGACGAGTATTAATTAAAAAAGGCAGAGCAATTAAAGTAGGTGACAAAGAGATAGATTTCGATCCACACTTTAGATTAATAATTCATACCAAACTAGCGAATCCGCATTACAAACCAGAAATACAAGCACAAACGACTTTAATTAATTTCACTGTTACAAGAGATGGATTAGAAGAACAACTTTTAGCGGAAGTCGTTAAAGCAGAAAGGCCAGATTTGGAATCACTAAAATCTTCCTTAACTAAACAGCAGAATGATTTCAAAATTACTTTAAAAAGTTGTGAGGATAATTTATTAGAACGGCTCAGTTCCGCAACTGGAAATATTTTAGGTGATGTAGCACTTGTTACTAATTTAGAAACAACAAAGAAAACAGCTGCAGAGATTCAAATAAAAGTAGCTGAAGCTAAAATAACTTCGGTAAAAATTGATGAAGCTCGCGAACAGTATCGTCCAGCTGCATGTAGAGCTTCTCTTCTATATTTTATTCTCAATGACTTAAATAAAATCAACGCTATTTATCAATTTTCGCTAAAAGCTTTCAGCGTTGTTTTTAAATACGCTTTATCTGTAGCTGAGCCGGCTGAAAAGTTGAAGGATCGTGTCGTCAATCTTATTGATAGTATATCGTTCTCAGTATTCATGTACACCAGCCGTGGACTGTTTGAATGCGATAAACTTATATTCATGGCCCAAATGACTTTCCAAATATTACTTAACGCCGAAGAAATTCAACCTGATGAATTAGATTTCTTATTGCGTTTTCCAGTAATGGCAAATGTAACATCGCCTGTTAGTTTTCTCAATAATATTTCATGGGGTGGAATTAAGTCGCTAGCAGGAATGGATGAGTTTAGAAATTTAGACAAGGATATAGAAGGTTCGGCTAAACGCTGGCAGAAAATTGTTGAAAGTGAATGCCCAGAAAATGAAAAGTTTCCAGGCGAATGGAAGAATAAAAGTTCATTACAAAGGTTATGTATTATGCGCGCTTTAAGACCTGATCGTATGACCTACGCTGTAAAATTATTTATAGAAGAAAAAATCGGTAGTAAATATGTTAATGCAAGAACTGTATCCTTTGAAAAATCATACGAGGAAACGAGTAATTCAACACCGACATTCTTTATATTATCGCCGGGCGTAAATCCATTGAAAGATGTAGAACGAATGGGTAAAAAATTGGGCTTCACTTTTGACAAAGGCAACTTTCATAGTGTATCTTTAGGACAAGGTCAAGAAGTTGTAGCTGAAAGCGCTATGGATGTAGCTGCTGCGGAGGGCCATTGGGTAATTTTACAAAATATACACTTGGTTGCTAAATGGTTACCTACGTTAGAGAAAAAAATGGAACAATACACTGAACAATCTGATGAACATTACCGTTTATACTTAAGTGCTGAAGCTGCAGCTGATCCAGCAAATAATGTTTTACCACAAGGTATTTTGGAATCAGCGATTAAGATTACGAATGAACCGCCAACGGGAATGTTTGCTAATTTGCACAAAG
The DNA here is from genome assembly GCA_009867245.2 of Adranes taylori. NCBI lineage: Eukaryota > Metazoa > Arthropoda > Insecta > Coleoptera > Staphylinidae > Adranes > Adranes taylori. The sequence goes on along the minus strand of WYDF02193339.1, from coordinate 11,045 downwards.
CTTTAGATAACTTTAACCAAGAAACGTTAGAAATGTGTACAAAGGAAGCAGAATTCAAAGCAATATTATTTTCGTTATGCTATTTTCATGCTGTAGTTGCCGAAAGACGTAAATTTGGGCCACAAGGATGGAATAGGAATTATCCTTTTAATGTAGGCGATTTAACTATAAGTGTTAATGTACTTTATAACTATTTAGAAACTAGTAATAAAATTCCTTGGGAAGATTTGAGATACCTATTTGGTGAGATAATGTATGGTGGTCATATAACTGATGATTGGGATAGAAGACTTTGTCGCTTTTATTTACTAGAATTTATGCAACCAGAATTACTAGAAGGAGAATTGTATTATGCTCCAGGTTTTATAGCACCTCCAAATACTGATTACATTGGATATCACCGTCATATTGATGACAGATTACCGCCAGAATCACCTTACCTCTACGGATTACATCCGAATGCCGAAATTGGCTTCCTAACAAATACGTCGGAAAATTTATTTCGAACTATTTTCGAGCTTCAACCGCGAGATGTTAGTGCTGCTCAAGGACCCGGATTATCAAAAGAGGATAAAGTACGCGCAATTGTGGATGATATATATGATAAATTACCCGAAGAATTTAATATACAGGAAATGATGCATAAGGTAGAAGATCGAACGCCTTTTATCATCGTTTGTTTCCAGGAATGTGAGCGAATGAATATGTTAACTCGCGAAATGAAACGGAGTCTAAAGGAGTTAGATTTGGGGATGAAGGGCGAGTTAACAATGTCACCTGATATGGAGACATTAGAATCATCACTGTTTATGGATACCATGCCAGTTAATTGGGCTGCTAAAGCATATCCTACAACCTTACCTTTAGGTCTATGGGTTGGTGATTTGACATTGCGTATTAAGGATTTAGAAAACTGGGTTGGTGACTTTTCAATGCCTCCAGCTGTATGGTTAGGAGGTTTTTTTAATCCACAATCATTCCTAACAGCTATTATGCAACAAACGGCACGTAAAAATGAATGGCCTTTAGATAAGATGTGCTTGTTAACAGATGTAACTAAAAAATGGAAAGAGGATTTTACAGCACCGCCCAGAGAAGGAGCCAATGTTCATGGGCTCTATATGGAAGGAGCAAGATGGGACACACAATTGGGAAGTATAGCTGAATCGAAACTACAAGAATTGTTCCCAATGGTTCCTGTCATTTATATAAAAGCGATAACGCAAGACAAACAAGATACGAGAAATATGTACGATTGTCCCGTGTATAAAACAAGGGGACGGGGTCCGACATTTGTGTGGACATTTAATCTGAAAACTAAAGAGAAGGCAGGTAAGTGGGTGTTGGGTGGTGTGTGCCTGTTGTTACAGATTTAATTTTTAACTTATATGTGATATTAATTCTTTATTATTAGCTAATATTATTTTTATTTAATATATGTAATCATATTCTTTATTTACATATAGATCAAATAAATGAAATTGATGTATAACATGATTTTTTTTCCAACGGATTTTGTGAGTTCCATATCAAAATAGGATGTAGTGGGTAGGGCCGCCCCTATGTATATTGGCGCTGGGGCGCTAGGGAAAATGGCGCTCCTAAAAAGCCAAATTTAAGGACAATTAGTATTTCAATATTAGAAAAACGGTGGGACCTTACCGGTTTATGAATGATAATCTCACCATATCTTATACGGAGTCGGAGCTAGAGCTTCTGATTTAATGTCACGGGAGTCAAAACTGGAGCCACATCGTGAAAATAGTGTGGCTCCGGTATCTGACTTATTTCAAGCCAGCTTCCTGGCCCTGGAGCTACTATAATTGACACTTATGCTTTATGTAGATGCCGCTTACTATACGAGATATTGAAAAACCTGTCGGAAACTTTATTCATAAACATATTCTCTTTCTGTGTATTGCGCAGAAAGAGAATATGTCGGCATTTGGCTTTTCCTAAAGCTTTTATTATTATTATTATTATTTTTAACTGAAAAGTTTTCAACGCTTATTTCACCGACCATATTTTCAACAAGTCTTAAGCTTTTCACCCTCTTATGCTTCCGACTGATTGCTAGACTTCTCTCATTGGTTATTAGTTCTACGAATTTTAGCAAAAGACGTTTCAATGCAATGCTCCCCAAGATTTTGGTCGCGTAAAGCTCCTGCTACCATCGGTTATGCGGACCCCCCACTTATGCTTTTGTCAATAAAATAAAGCAATTTTGATCCTTAGAAATCTCAACGAAACAGAATTTTTGACGTTGGTCGTAGTTCAAAACTTTATAGCAGACATTTCTATCAAGCCACGCCGGCTACTACGAAAGATGTCACCGGCAAGCCGATCACCAGAACAACTTCTCAGCTAATTCTAGACAGAAAAACCCACTCAATGTAGAGTTCCGCAGACGTATTTTGAGGTTTGTTCTGATCGTCTACGAGTGAGGACCTCGCAAGATTCGATCAGCAACAATTCATCATTAAGTGATCAAACCTATTCTTGAACAGCGAATAGAATTCGCAGTCTGAATCTGATTGGCATAAAAGTAAGCGCCAGCAACAAATCGCTTATTTTATTTAAATTTAATTCAAATACATCAGTAGTAAAATACTGTAATCATTAGATCAGGTATATACATATACATATACTACATTCATTATTTTCTGCTAAATAATTCGTTTTCTCGTCACTTACTTCTTATTTCATTCCCTCATATCAATATTTCATAACCCTTCCTTGACAAATCTTCCTCAATAAGAAAGCGATGAGGCCAACATCAGAGGAAGAGGGTGGTCAACCGCCTAACGCACTAAGGCAACGAAGATGGCAGAGATCGAACTCCAGAGACACGTGAAGAATATCACCGACGCTTGTTCAGTTATTACTTCGGGGACAGCGAATAAATCTTTCAAATTTATTTTCTTTCGTCAACAATTACATCGTATTTTCACAATATATTTTACACCATTTTCATATCTTCGTCATGTTAACTAGTTGGATCAATCTACAATATCTTTGTTAAACATTCATAATTCAACGTTGGTGTAATTCTACCAACGTAGAAGAGAAGCCGACATCCAATCAGAAGGACAAATTAATATAATAAATCAAAATATCTTAAGTTCTTTACTTGCTATTTTTGCTAATGGAATATAGTAATAGAATCGACCTAACAACTTTTCATTATAAATAGAAGCTATACATTGTCAGTAACTTAAAATCGCTTATAAAAGAATATATATATGAAATTATAAATATTAAAGAACAATAAACCAAATTATTTTAACTCTGTTATTGCGTATATCTATTTTTGTGGTTGAGTACTTTATTATAATAAGATCAGCGAATTTCTAACCCAACTCTGAATTAACTCATGCCATGAGCATTTTGTGTTACAACGATGAGAATAACAAAAGCAGTAGTGGTTAAAAGAGTAACTTCGGTCCTGGTTTAAATTCTGTAACCGCATATGTGACTATGTGACCTTCTGACTTTCACTGTAAATCAAGATGAAGTGGTGTACCATTCAGTGAATCCTTTTAATGGACCCTTAAAAAGCCGAATTTAAGAATAATTAGTATTTTTAGTCAATTTCTTGCCGCCCCTCAAGAGCTGCCCCCCGGTTGCCGTGCACCCTCGCTTCTCGCGGCCTTGGGAGTAGGTTTTTCTGGCAAAACAGAACTGCACTTATTCTTTTGAATTTCTTTTGACTTTATGTTGATTTTGAATTTTAAATTCTTCATTCAATAATCGTGACCGTACAAAATTCCTTATATTATAGAGTTCTGCTACTCGTATTATCAAAAAAATAAAATAAAGCCATTCCAATAAGGTGACCAGACGTTCTGGTACAATTGGTCTCGCGTTGTTCTAAGACTGTCCTGAGTTTTCGAAAAATTAGATTTTTCCAAATTATGTGTCATAAACTTATGTTCGTATTTATTTAAAGCCAATTAAAAGTTTGTCAAGTAATTTACTATTTAACATGCAAAAAGAAATTTTTTTGTTTCCCATTTAAAGCTATTAAATACGTAACCTGCATCTCTCCTTACTAGTCAATGTTTTGGTCCCTCATCTGTAATGTAAAAAATTTGGTCACCTTATATTAATAAAACTGATATGGACTTTTCAAATCTTCGTTGTTTTATACTTAACTCTTTACCGCATAATGTGCAATAAATGGCACAAGTCAAAAAAATATTTTATTTGATGTAGCGAAACAGAGAAAGCTATTTTATCAATGAAAGATAACAAAACCCCAGACCCGATAGTAATCACGTCGATCCTTCTTGATTGACGAAGACTTTGACATTCTAGCGAAGTTATGCCTATAAAATACCTTGCCCTAACAGTCTCCTAGTCTACAACAACTACATGGGAGGCGTAGATCTTTTTGATTCGATGGTAGGATTTTACCCAATAAAAATCCGGTTCAAGAAATATGATTTGTAAATATATTTTCATTTTATTTTGATATGACAGCCGTGAACTGGGGATTACTAGTCAAAAGAACTGAGAAATTTAATATGCGTCTTTTGGATACCAAACTGGCAATATAGTCTAATTGTTTTCCATCTGAGTGATAACTTATTAAGAGGACACATCCCACATTCGCCATATTTAATTCTATCCTACTCTATGCGACTGCATCTTATCTCTTTTTAAAGTAGCACATGTATTTAGAATGGCTTTATAAAAGGATACCTGATTTATTGTCACTTACATCAAAACTTCTGTACTTATTTTTTACATACTGCTATTATGATAATATAATTAACTTATTTATTTATTTAATTTGTCTGTTGGCGGAAACAAGCAATTAGTTGAGTTTTGAAGTAATTAATATTTATAGTCGAAGTGCTGCAGTGATTTGGAAATCCATTTGCATGAATTAAAAGAAGTAATCCAACTCCAAAAATTATTTTTATTTCAACAAATGAAATGTGAAATGTTTTTTAGATTTCGAAACAATAATGTTTCCTGATTCAAGCATGAATGAAGAACTAATAAAATATAAATAAATTAATACAAATATAAAAAACGCTAATGGAAAGTTTTACCTTTAGATAATGAAATTTAAAATTCAAAGTTCGATATTGTCATGTTAACTCAATCTTGACATGTCAAAATATCAAATTCCAATATTTAAACCAAATTTGAAAAAACATGTTTTTCATTACGGTTTTCATTAAACGATACACTTATATCTTCATCAAAACTTCTTTTTAAAATGTATATAAACTTTGTAAATAAATTATAACAAAATTTTTAAAACGAAAATAAATACAGATTTGTAAAAGTGTAAAAATTAAAAATAGACAATTTGAATTAAATTTTTTGAAATTTCAAAAGTAAATTTTTAATTATAAAGTAACCAACAGCATAAACATAACATCTTCCAATGTAGAGCAATTCGATATCGTTTGTTTTTTTGGCAATGGATTGTACTCAAGTAGCCTTTTCTATTCGGCTTTTGTTACTTTATTGGGGCAACAATGGCAGTTTCTGAGAAATTACCTTAATTATCTTGGTTTATGAAAAATTACCTTAATAAAAATAACCTAAATTAAATTAATAATCTTGGTATTTTAAATGTGGAGTAATAATTTCGAACACGGGTGTATATTAAACACATTAGTTGTATTCTGAACTTTAAATCTCGTATATTCATAATTTACTCTAGTTTATATATTACAATTAGTATCAGCATAGTTCATTATCACAGATATAAAACATCACAACGGGTTATTGGAATGCTGAATGAACTTAGCTGGCTGGCTAACGATGACTTATAGATTAATATCAAAATAACTGAACAAGATGACATGACACTCCAACTCGCGACTCTGCTAATGGGGAGTCTTAACGACTTGCCATAAATGGCGCAAACAAATACCTTATTATATACAGAATAAAAACGTGAGAACGCACGCTAGTAACTCATGTTGTTCTCCCTCCGGTCCTCGTGGTTTACTGAGAGCACATTTAGCTGCGATTCTTGCGAGATGTCCAAGATTCGTGTTCTTGTGGCGAGCTGTAGTAAACTTAATGCTAATGATTGAAACAGCATTAACGTTTTAACAAAACCGTCTATTGTTCTTTATAGACATTACTGATAGAGAGAGAAATACATATGCACAAATAAATGTGAATAATAATTAAAAGAATAAATGTTGATTTAAATCAATGACGTAATAATTGCGACTAAATTAATAATAGCGAAATTATCATAAACAAAATAATATAACCAAGCGGTTTTATATTAGACAGTACAAATGCATAATAATCATCAATAGCTGTGCATATACACACATCAGCGGTGCATGTAAATCGATATGAAAAATCCGGTGATAAAATAACATAACAATACCAAACAAAATATGAAAAATTGATGTGTTAATTTCTTCGAAAACTGTTTGTTTAAGATATTCAAATTGATACAAGTGATACTAAGACGCGTAACGCCGTGAATCACAGATATCACGTTGTCCAGTGCCTACCACTGACTGTGAATCACAAGCCAGAAGTATATACACTCTAGTAAGGTATGGGTTAGAAAAGGAAAGGACAAGGTAAGAGGGAGAAGTAAATCTATTCAAACACATGCAAACCAAAGAAATAACGTAAACTATGCAAAATCGCTTACCAAAGCGTTTAACTACGATCGGTTGGTACTAGTTGTAGACTGTTATTGCTGCTTACTCGACCTGTCGAAATCGGGATCTGAGTTTATATGCTTAAAAATCCCGCTTTTATAGACGAGGAGCCACTCTTAGATTTTACTTCTCGGTATGGGACGTATAGAGGCCTACATTTACTATTTTATAACGCGGTACGGTCTTTCATACAAATCAGTATAATTACAGAAGTTTAAACACAGGCTTATAGCAGCGTACAATATACGGGTAGCAACAAACCATAGCAGTGTATCTTGTATGTACGCTTCTATACTGCTTATTCCCATAACACGCCATACAAACATGGAATGCACGCACGTCTATCCATTCATATACAAATGAGCTTATTACGATGCCCATAAACAGTCAGCTATACAAATATATTGATGCTTACGTTCTAATCCACGCGGAAATATACGTTTACACACAAAGCAGTATTAGCGGCGTAGATCATACGTTTTAATATTTCAAATCATGTTTATTTATCTTTCAATACAACAATGCAGATGACATAAAAATGCATAAAAATATGCAGATGCAGATATCAGTGTCGAAAATCTAATATGGAAAAGTAACAAATCTAATTTTGACAACAATGTATTTGGGTCAGTTCAATTCCTCTTAAAATACCTTCTGAAATAAATTTTATGCCAAACATTTGAAACACCGAGAGTTTCTGCTTGAATTCGATTTACATATTCTCAATAAACACACGGTGCAAAACTTTTCTCCACGAAATGTTCGACCGTCCATCCATAATAAGAACAACTTTGCCGCGAGGACTTCATACATACGTAAATAGTTTCCGAATCGAGTTGAGCTGTTGGGTAAAGTAAAAGGACATTTAAACAATTAGCACGAGGCTCGAAAATACCTTCCGAATGCTTATACCACTATTGTTAAATGTGAACTAGAGCCACACTGGATCGAATCAATTATTTAATTGTGTTTGATCAATTAATATTTATTTTCATGTCTCACTTAATTATGTATAATGATTACTCAAAGATGTTTTTATTTATTTTTATTTTTTATACGTCACTACTAGAAGTGAGAATTTTCAGTACAGTGCTCTAAATGGCATAAGTGTCCTAAAGGGCCTAAGCATCGTAAAGACCCTAGTTGCTTCAAGGACCTGCCCGAGTCCAGAGTAGGGCTTGGGTGGGCGGGCTGTTTTTACGCACCTGTAGTACAAATTAAATTTACAAGAGCCAGCCTGCTTGGATACAAGACTGCACACTTAGATTTTTTTGTAGCCAAAAATGATGGTTAAGAACATAAGCGGCTATACGATTTCTAAATGAAAATTTAATGAGTACTACACCATCAACAAGCTGCACAGAAAATTTTGTGCCGAATGGGCCCGCGTTTTCAAATGGCCTGTCAATTGTGATCGAGCATTAAAATCTCGATTTCATAATTCACAGCGGACTTTACATTGGTTGGCCTGGGCGGGACTGTCACCATCGGATGTTGCCTTTCGTTTAAGAAAGTTTATACTCATTTGAGTAGTTGCATTTGTTGACGTTGAATGACCGGCAATACGCATCAGTGTCAGCAATTGGCATACCGCTGTCGATGTTCCTTGTAGAAAACAAAGGTCCTCTGGTCCTTAGGGTGAACTTCCTTGCCAACGGCGCCCCACATACGCATTAAAACGTAGCTTGGTTAGATGTCATCTGTAAAAAAGTTATAATATTAGTTTAAACGTAACAAAAATCTCAATGGATCACGACCTCGTATATTTTAACTGGTCTCATATAGTCAAGTAAACAGTAGGTGCTAAATTTTAGCACCTTGGGTAAATGGGAGGTAGATAAAACAAAAAAAAAATATAACAGCATAAATGCTTAGAAACTTACATTGAAATATTTTTAACAAATATCAAAATATTTCTATATTAATACAATTAAAAGAGTAAATCAGATGTGTACTCGTATAGAATAAAACTGAGATTGAATCTAGCGGAGCCTAGCCGTGGTGTTTATAGGTGCGGGAGAGAGATAGACAATGTGTGTGTTAGAGATAGATAATCATTCGAATGCATGAGACTGCAAAACAAGAACAAATAAGTATAAGCAGTAAGATTACACTTGTTCTTAGAATGAATTGAAGGGGAGTTATAGCGTAGCTCCCCTTTGCATGCCATTAACTTCGCAAGATCCCTATACCATCAACTTAGTGGATCATCCATTTCAAGGTCAAAAGTCTAGACATAAATAAAACATGCCTAGACATGACTAGAATTCGTGGAAAAACGATACCGAAAATATGTGTAACAGTGGGGGGAGTATATAAACTCGAATATCCGGTCACCATCTTTAGTTTCTTTGCAGTGTTCATTCAAGGTACTGAAATAAGTACTGATCCTACAAGAACTGAATCAAGTCCTTACCGTGTATCTGAAGACTTTTTTGTTCATATCGCGGCGTTTAAAACACTTTTGGGAGTGATAGACCGACGTCTTTCTCCTTTAGCTTTAGCGTGCCAACAGCAACGAGAAGTTGCATCAAGTGAGACTATGGACAATAGTTTTGATATCGAGCTTTCATAAACAAGTTGAAGAGAATATATTGAATGAACAAATACTTGTCGGTGAACGAAAATACTTGCTGAATGCATCGCGATCCCTTACAGTGTCTATCGGTCTAAGCTGTGGCTTGGTGCTAGTTATTCAACTTGTAACCAACATGCAAACAAGAAAATGTTCTGTATCATTCAATCAATTGGAATGGTTTAGTTTCTAGCAATTTTAAAACGAAATGGAATCGTATCTATGCAACAACAAGATGATGATAGTTATTATGCCCAAATTGTCACTAAAACGAAAGCGAGATTCAGATAAGTCCGGAAAGGATTCGAAGTGGGAGTCTTTGATGGTTGTGGTCTAAAGTTCTATAGTCCAAAAGGCAGAAAGATTAAAATTGAACGGAAAGGTTTATAGCTTATACTCAATCAAAGCGACTTTCAAGTAGTTAAAGACAATACACCTCTACTAAATCTACAACTCAACGCGCCAATGAGTCTGAAATTCGACCAATTCTTTACCACTTATTTGGAGATACTATTGATGAGAATACTAAAGTTCTCGAGTATATTAAGACTTGGATGATTGGTAATCACTTAGAAATAAAACATCGCAGCGTCGAGTGCTTCTAATAAATCCTGATAAGGTTTTAATAGATGTACAAATGCAAAATGCCATTACCGCGCAAGCATCAACAGTACAACCGCAGCTAGAATTGAAACCTTTATCGTAGAATGTAAACAAGTATAACAACAACTGGATGAATATCTGATAAGTAAACGACACGTATCAAAATTCAAAAAACTTAAAATCTAAACTGGGTGATGGCTCATATCAAACAATTTCAAGTGAATGGATACCATTAACAGTCAATGCAATGATGAAAAGAATATTTTTATATGTTTTCTAACAAATGTATTATATCATGTATCTAGGGTGGTCTTTTCTTCACATATACACTAACGCTTTTAAAATGCCCTGAACATTGTAAAAACGAATGTTCTATTTAAATTGACGTATCTTAACTAGAGCTAAGTTTAGCATTAAGATTGGTGGAAAATAAAGGCACAAGACTTCAAAGTACTTTCGCTATTACAAGTTTACAAAGTAAACTACGTCTTATTTTATTCGATTGTGTTTGAAAGTGGAGATGTTTACACTTACCGAACCAGCTTAACAATCAACAAAATATTTTCGTTTGTTTTTGTCTTTGTTGATTTATCAACAAGAATTTCTTTTAGCTGGAACTCTTAATTGTTTAATACAATATATAATTATAACTTAAAATTGTTTTTAGAAAATAAGTCAAGTTGTTAGTTTGCTGCTTTAGAGCGCATCCGGTGCGACTAGAACTGTGGGAATGATTTGCTTATCTGAAAGCAGCACCATACACTAAACTATTTCACTCGCTATTCATAAAGCGTTACTTTTGATGATATACGTATAGTAGGCCGCCATTTGTAACCAATGCTCCACGGATGTCAACAATATTGATACCAGATTTTCTGATTTTATTCTAATATGTATTGTTTTCAAGATCTTTTCTACTGCTTTCCCATGCCGTACATATGAATATTTCTTGTTCTGAATCTTGCTTTTCCTGATCGCAATGTTGGCATCGGTGCTTTTGGAATAAATCTTACCGCATTTATGTAAATAAGCGGCGAAACAGCCGTGTCCTGTTTCAATTTGTTTAAATGGCATAAATAAAATCGCCGTGCGATGTTTTCACCCAATTTTTAATATTCGGTAAGAATCGTTTTGAATACGATTGTCAAAAGCATAACCACATATAGCTGCGAGGTATGGCAATTAAAGGAAAGAACAAAAGGAAAACTGAG
>WYDF02193228.1:0-21669 GCA_009867245.2 Adranes taylori | reverse complement strand
ATTTTTTCCTTCCCACTATCCTCGATTTCCCTCTACCAACCCACAATGGCCAGCGTGGTAGAGTATGGCTAAAAAAAAACCGTAGATGGAATGGAACAGTTTACGGGAGGCCTATGTCCAGCAGTGGACGCAGTTGGCTGTGTGATGAAATAGTGGCAAATATTAGAGTAACTTAATTATCAGTCTTATATATGAAAATTTATATACAGTTGTAATAGTAAATGAATGATTTAACCCAAACGGATTTCGGAGTTTTCTTATTACATTCGATCTTAAACAATGCATGCTATGCCATAATGACATAGTTATACAAATTGCAAGCTAATCATTACGTACATATCTTGCTTGATGTTTACATAACCTTTGAAAATAATTGGTATCCCGATTATTTTTAGCATGCATAATTGTTGTTTTTAAAATATGCTATTAGTATTAAAAATATGCTAAATACTATTTTGCTTGCATTTTTCTTCGAGGAATTTTTTATTAATTGCTCTATGAGCATATTTTTATTTATGGGATGGGAAATTACTATAAATAATTTTAATAAAAGAAATAAGATCAATATTAAATTACAAAATATATAATAACTTCAAAAAATATTTCTTGACCATTTTACACTGTCCTGACGTCGACAGGAGTAGTGATAAGGAGATTAAGCAAAAGGTGCGGAAAGGAAAAGTCGCTATAACACATATGTACTTTATAAGTGGAACAACAACATTACTAATTATGTAAAAATCAATTGTCGTAGCTATTGCACCTTTAGTACAGAATTGGAGATTATAAAGAAGACTAAACAGAAAGCTATGGAGATGGTCTTTTGGAGACGCGGTTCTGGTGTGAAAAAGCAGATAAAATTAGAAGTTAGATAAGATTAAAGACAAAATATATCATGGATACAACTAAAATTTGCCATCTTAATTAGTTTGAACCTATAACATTGGAAAGCGCTGTAACAAAGGAAAATAAGTAGACTTCGACTATCTTGGAGCGAAGCAGTGAAAGATGTCATGCGGAAGAGAGATATGAATAAGTAGGAATGGATCTGGAAAAAGCATGTGAGGATGGTTGCTAGAAAAACAGAAGTGTACGAGAAGAGTGGTTTGAACTCCATATCTCTTTAGGAATTCCATCTGTTCCATTCCATGTTTTCCGAAATCTAAATTTCATCCTTCCCCTTCATCATTTCTCCATCCTCTTACGTACTTCGTGGTTGCCCCTTTAATATTAAATCTCCATTTTTTCGCAGTCATTTATACTTCACCATATGTTCTTCCCTATTAGCATAATAACTCGAGTCATTTTAAATACCTCCATACGTCCTATCAAAAACAAGAACTTATCATAAATAACTGTATTTACAGTTCTTAATCTGCAAAAAGCTCCTAAAATCTCATATTCTCATACCGTACTGATATATGCTTTCTTTATTTAGGGTCCTGCCTTTACAACATTAAGTCCTTAACTAAACTGTCTTCATCTCGCTGATCTGCGAAATACTGGTGTAAAAATAAAAAGTAGGTTTTTTTTTTGCTGGCCCACGATGTTGCATCGTCCCTTCGGCCTATTAAGCTTTGTGCTCTCTCCGTCAATTCTCTAATTATAATTATAAAACCCATTGATTTCTAATATATTGTTCATTAGTTTCATCATGAAATGTATTGATTAAATTTTCACATTCCTCTATAAATAATGGTCAAGTACTTTGAGTACCGTCGAAACTAGGAATGGCATTTACCTGAAAAGCTTATTTACAAGACAGAATGATGATGCTGAATGTATGTGTGAGAAATATAATGATGGACTTAACAGAATTAGAGGGATGAAAGAAAGAGATGAATGAGAGAGAGAGAGAGGAGTGGAGAGGAGAGAGGGGGAGAGAGAAGTCGATTTTTTCAACGATATTCAAATTGTTTTGAAAATGCTAATCTTGCATACGTGGTTCAACAAATATGTCCTTTTATAGTTTTATGTCACTGATCCTTGGATATTTCTTCTATAGTTAAGTTTGTTTTTAAGCGAAACATTTTGCTTCTATAATTTTTAATTGCAATGTTTCTTTTTTATTTTTTCTAGTATCCTGTCATAAAAGCATTTTTGGCCGGTTCATTTTCTGGAACATTTTCAACTGTATTATTTCAACCATTGGATTTAGTTAAAACACGTTTACAAAATCCTAATACAGCAGCGCTTATCAAGTAAGATATTAATTTTAATTAAAATATTTATTCGTAATAATTATTATATTTTTATATCTATTTTAATCGCTTGCGTGTTTATTTTTTTTTGTTTTAGTGCCAGAGGTAATACTGGTATGATAAATATTTTTACTGCTATCGTGCATCAAGAGAAACTATTTGGACTGTGGCGAGGTCTAACACCGGTAAGTTTATCAAAAATAATTATTTTTATATTAACCTTTTTTTAAACATAGATAGTGTTTTAAGCTAGGATTTTTACTCGCATTCCATCGGCTGATACAGGTTGTACACTTTCTAATTGAGCCAGTATTGCTATCTCCTAAAGTAGGAGAGATAGAGAAACATTTAAATGGGAAAAAAATGTAAATAATTAAAAAGCATATAAATATCAAACGCATTTAAAGTTTCAGGGGCGTATTTAAAATATTTACAATAAACAAAATTTTGTAATACAACGTTTCGTAACTGCTTAGACACCATCAAAATTATTTTTTTAAATACGAATCTGGTTCTTTTTTTCACCGGAATCGTTTCAAAATTATGTTCCAAATAGAACCCTGTATGATTAAAAATCATTTGTAACATTTTTTTTATTGATTTCAACGTGGTTCTTTACTGTCTCAATTATAAAGTGTACATCCTGTATAACTTGTGAATTATCATACTGCATATTATTTTGTTTCCAAGCATCAAGAAAACTTCATTTCTTAATACAAAACATGAATAAGCAATGATTTTTTCCAGATTTTTGTCTTATGTACCGAATATTAATACACTTGTTTATGTGTATGATACCTATTCTTTTTTTATTAGTCATATGTTTTTTCTATTGTATTCAAATTTAGAGTTTCAAAACAATAATCTCTAATTGTAATCAATGAACTGTAGGATTTGCATTTATTAACCTTTTAATTAGTACGTAAGTCTTTAATATTGAATAATTATTTTTTATGGCGCATTTATAAAACCGTTATAAATTACGATTTTTCATATTTCATTTAAATCATGATATGAACAATTTTTAATTAGATCAGTTAATCATTTCGAAAACTACATATTGACTGCATGAAATACCCAGTTAGCTTAAAAAAGCCAGGTAGGATAGATCGACCAATTCTGGCATAGGTGTTATTAGATTTAAAAATCCTCTATATAATAACTTACTTTCTTGAATACGATCCTTTACAGGATATAAGCGATCACATGCACTTTATTTGCTACATAACTTTAAATGCTATAAATTATACAATACATATTTGCAATTTTATTTAAATACTCTTCTCTGTTGATCGTAAGATGAACTAGCCTATCTCCGGTTGTTATTCCAATCCAGTCTCTGATGTTTCTGAGTCAGGAAACCTGTTTTCTGTCTATGTCACGTCTACCTGATATTTTACCGTTGACACGTTGCTTGCCCAAAATCGTCACCCGTCAAAACAGCCCCGATAAAGTAGCTCGCCGACAAAATAGTCCTGACAAAATAGCCCCTGACAAAATAACCCCGACTATTGTTATTGATAGATAATACCCGAAATTCCATAAACAAATTAATGGTTCAATTCTGTGGTAATCTAAGAAGATTTGTAAGACGAGTCCGTAAGAATATTGCAATTCTATGAGCAACTGTAGCACTATATCCTATAAGCTTACAGTACGAAACACAGAATTGTCTCTTAAATAATAATTTTAACTCATTAAATTTGTATAATACACGCATTTAGAGTCTCCAGTTTCAAATATCTTGGTGCAAGGTTAAATACCGACTGGAACTCCAAGCAATAAATCAAATACCACATTGTAATAGCTAGAAGCTACTTTTAAAAGTTCAAGCTATTGTTCAGTAATCGATAAATTAATTTGCAGCTACTTGTGCGGTTCCTACGAAAGTACTCGACCTAAACGGGAAGTGGGCATAGGGTCCTCTCGCCTTTGATTTTTGTTTTTCGCCCACCCAATTTAATTTAATTTTTTTATTAATTAATTGCTTTCCTAATTAATTTTTTTTAATTCATTTTTATTTGTCTTTCCTAATTTATTATTTCCTTCAAGTAATATTGTCAGTCTCAGACAATAGATTTTTTTGATTTCCGATAACAGTTAATTTTAACTGTTATCAAACACATCACATTAAATAATTTATTAAATATTTAATTTTTCTACATATTTAAGGTAACTATAAATAATTATAAAGTTAATTGCAGTTCTCTTGTTATTCTTTTAATTAACAGTCAATTACAAGATGTGTACCCGGCGTCGGTCTGTATTTCTGCTCAGTAGATTATTTGAAAACTCGTTATTTCTACAACAAGAAACCTACATCATTGGAATCCATGGGCATAGGTTTATTTGCCAGATGTATGACCGGAGCTATACTAATACCAATCACCGTTGTAAAGACAAGGTTAGTAATATTATTGGTTTTCATATTATATGCTTTTTATATTCTGTTATCGGATTAACATACCCCATGTCAATTAATTATCATACTAAGTAATCCTAATAATAATTAATTGATGATTAATGATTAATAATAATTAATTAAAAAATAATGTAAATATAAATTGTGAAATAATTTAATATTCTTAAAATAATATCTGAAATGGCGCGATTACATCAAATAAAGCCGCTTGTATAGAAAATAATGCCGACCGAACACGGAAGCATTATAGTGAAATGAATGCGGTTCAACGCAGAAATGAGTTAAAGCTCACCGCCGAATTTGATGTTTTGCCGCTTGCTATACGAAAATACTGACAACGTTTGGGTAGCCTTTGTTATAAATTTGTGTGTTTGTTATAAGTATGTCCATTACACAAACAGAAAATATTTCCGCATTTGAGGTTTTTGCGAAAGTTTTTATTATTATTATTGCTTTTAACTGAAAAACGCTTATTTCACCCACCTTATGTTGCACAGTTCGTTAACCCACCGATCTCTGATTGGTTATTAGTACTACATATTTTAACAGGAGGCGTTTCAATGCGATACTCAATGTGATACTCTTTCGTCAACAGAATGAAGCAATTTTGATTCTTAGAAATCTCAATTGAACAAAGAATTTTTTTCTATTGGTCGAAATTAGAAACTTTCCTAAAGTTTTTTAGCAGAGGTTTCCTTAAAGCTGCGCCCATGAGAGCCGGAAACTACAATACCAACCGCCCGCCAGCCGACCACCGGAAATTGCTTCTTCTCATCTAATTTCACATAAAAGGAGTCACTCAGTCTGTCTAGCGTTCCTCAAATGCATTTTGGGTCTTGTTCTGGTCGTTTGTGAGTGAGGACATCGCACAATTCGATCAGCAATAATTCACCATTAAGTAACCAAACTTATTCTTGAAAAGCGAGCTTGTCGCTTATTTAATTTAAATTTAATTCAAAAGAGTCAGTAGTAGAATTCTGTTATCAGGTGGTATATACATAAGCTGAATCTTTCCTTCTCTCGTCTTTCACTTCTTATCTCACTCACTTCTATTAATATTTTAATAAACCCTTCCTTGACAACTATTTCTTCAATGAGAAAGCGCGGAAGTCAGTGGAAGAGGGAGACCAACCACCCAACACATCGAGACAACAAGGATTGCAGAGATACAACTCCTGAGGTACGTGATGATCATCACCGACGATTATTCCGCTATTACTTCAGCAACAGTGAATATATCCTACAAATGCATTTTCTTCGTCACAAAATTACATCGTATCCGCCAACCATTTATCTCACACTACTTTCATATCTTCGTCATGTTAACTGGCTGGATCAACTTACAATACCTTCATTAAACATTCATCATTCAGCCATTTAATTCTACCAACATCCTGAAGAAGCATACGAACGCCGAAATCCAATCAGAAGAACAAATTAATATCAAATACTTTTAGTTCGCTACTTGCTAATGGAATATGGCAATGGAATCGTCTTAACAATTTTTGTATTATAAATAGAAGCATATTGCAATTTTTGCATTGTCATTAAATTAAAATCGCGATTCAAGTCATACATACGAAGTTATAAATATTGGAAGCAATAAACCATATTATTTTACCTTAGTTATTGCGTATATCAATGTGTTTGAATACTTTATTATAATAATAAGATCAGCGAGTTTCTAATCCAACCCTGTATTATCTCATGCAACGAGCATTTCATGTTACAAATAAACAGAATAAAAACAGTATAGTGGTCATAACATAACCTCGATCCTGCTTTGATAAGATAAATTCAGTAACAATTCTAAAATAATTTTGTATTCAAAATGTATTTATTAAGCTATTGATTAAACAATTTTGTGATTTACAGGTTTGAGAGCGGTGTTTATGGATACAGTACTGTGAGTTCAGCTCTGCGTGAAATTTATAAAACTGAAGGCTTGCGAGGCATGACTTGTGGCCTAATACCTACTCTATTTCGAGATGCACCTTTCTCCGGTCTCTATTTAATGTTCTATACTCAAGCAAAGGAACTTATACCAGAAGGTAAAAGCCTTTAATTATTATAAAGTCCGGATCTTTATTTAAATAAATATTTTCGTATTTAAATAAGTATTTTGCGGTTTTTCAAGGTAAATAAATAATTTGTTTGCTTGAGAAAATAAACATTTTGTTTCAGTTTATCTAAATATAAATCAATGTTGCTCTAATTCTCTTCCTAAAAAAATGGAAAGAGAAGACGAGAATATAAGTGGAAATATAATTTTCCAGTACAAACGCTTGTGTCCGTTTATTGAATCTGGGGTGATACTACGACTTTCTACAAAGAATTAATAATAGTTTGCTTAATAGTACTAGTACTTGCCGTGAGATGTCGATCTGAAATCAATGTTATACAACTACCAGTTTACAATTGTAAACAAATTATCATGTTTTTCCCCCAATCTCAGTGTCAATACGAGTTCAGACTAGACCGTGGTAGGTTAAAAATGACGAAAGTTTAAAGTAGTTCAAGTTTCTAAGATTAGAGCATTCGTTGCGGAGGTTCCAGGGATTTTCAAAACTGATGGTGATATTTTGCATTACAAATGTTGCAACATTCGCGTGAATCTAGATCAAAGAGGGTAAAGTAGGTAAAATCAATTTCCGCTCAAGGAAACTTGTTGATCACAAGTGGGAAATAGTCCACGTATATCGGAATTTAATTTTGATTTAGCAAAAGCTTTACTAAGACCTGACATCCCTTTCTGGAAATTTCAGATATTTCTCAAGAAATATACGAACAATAATATTCTTGATGAATCTAACATTGTGCAAAAACTATTCCTTGATGGAAAAAATTAGGTTTCTATTGATGAAACAAGCGACTCAGATGATCCCTAAGTAGCATGCGTGATCGTCTGTATTTTATCTGAAGAGAAAGAAGAGTCTGGAAAATCATTCTTGCTGACAATTAAAGAACTTCCGAAAACCAACCATCAAACAATGGCTAAATGCTTTAATGAAACTTATTTGGCCGAGTGGAATAAGACACGATTATGTACTTTTTCTTATTTGCGAGTGACGCAGCACCTTACATGATTTTGTATTACATTTCCAAAAGCAGGAAATGTAATACAAAAATTTTGATCATTCCAGAAACGCATTAAGCAACAGCTCTCTTGTTTACACTATCAGAAAACTTCATCTAACTTTGCTAACCACCTTTTAGAATCGGGCCAGGAGTACAAAGATAATTTTTTCACCCCTTTACATTATTACAAAAAAGTGAAAAAAAAACTTGATACAGCGGAATTCTTCGAGATAATCAACTCAATAAAAACCGATCCACAGAAGAATTTGAATGACCATGTAGGTTTCTTCGGAAGCTAATTTTTCAAAACTTTACCGAGCCTCTAAAGAAACTTCACCGATACCTACGCCTTGCTTATTTTTAAACAATTTTCACAAAACTGTATTTAACAATAATCTTAAGCAAAAGTCTTTCACCCACTTCACCAACCCAGGACATTTCATAGCCCTTATTACACTTATTATACCTAAAACAAAGCCTAATCCTACATAAAAATATCCGTTAGACTCAATTTGATATAATTTTTTGATTCCACGATCAATTATTTTATGACACAAATAGTAGCGTCCAATGTGCTTGATTTGACCCTAACATATTGGAGACAATGATGTTGTCTCATTAGTTGGAATTAATTAAATTGAATTTCTTCAGAACTGTAAATACATCATTGGTCGAATTCGGCTTAAGCTAGAGTGGCTTCGCTTAATTTTCATTTTCTTCCCTACCCTTCTAACTATCTTAATCTCTGTATCCCCTAATTCCATTTTATCGAATCAGCTCTTTGCAAGATTTAAATCAAAGTTAATTCGTTCCGATGTATTGTTGGAATCAGATTCGGGAGTATGAAAAGCTATTACATCAATGACTAGGTCTGACTTATTCTTCTGACTTATTATTCTGACTTATTATTGACTTCCCCTACTTCCTTAACCATTTGTGGGAGGACATGGTTGTCAGCTGCATTTTATTACACTGAAAATCTGCAATCTACTGAATACACACTTAACTGTGAAAGCGTGGCCTAAAGTATTGCTAAAGTATTGCTAAAATTAAAAGAACAAAAAATAACCTTCTCTAAATAATTTCTATTTTTAAAAAGATTGCAAAGATCATTGAAAACTTTGAAAAAATTAATGTTGTTCTCATAACTACTTTGGAAGAAATACTATCATTCCACATGGAGCTTAAATCATGTCGAAGTAAATTTGGAGAAAAAATCATCCAAAAATTTTAAGAGTGTTCCAAAAATCCAGGCTACATAATTTTACTACGGACAAAACAAGCTTCTTGGGATCCTTAAAGAATAAAGGGAAGAAGAAAATATATTGCGTTTTTAATAAATATTCTACTTTTTTTGTTAAATATTTGCCATTTTTAAATAACTAAAGATCCGCGCGCTAGATTGTTGTATATTAATATTACTATTTTATGTTGATATGTTCTCTAAATATAAAATTTTAAAAAATATTAATTTTCAGACTTCTCAAACACTCCATATGCAACTCCCATCAATTTTACGTGCGGTGTTACCGCCGGAATACTCGCTTCAATCGTTACACAACCGGCAGACGTTTTGAAAACGAAAATGCAACTGTATCCCAATAAATTCAACGGCTTACTATCCGTAGCTGTCTACGTTCAATCAAAATATGGCTTCAGAGGTTATTTCAAAGGTACGGTACCTCGTATGTTGCGACGTACACTTATGGCCGCCATGTCGTGGACCGTCTATGAGTCTCTAACAAAAAGTATGGGACTCAAATAATCGTAAAATTTGAATATGTTTTCAAAGGTATGTCTGTATGATAAATACAATTTTTTTTATTTCTAACGATAGATTCCTTAAATTTTCTGATCCTTATAAATTTAATAAACATTCAAATATAATCTCTTGGTGTAATACTAAAAAAAAATATTACTAAGTATGATGAATGGTTGTAATTGATTTATTGACAAAATACAGAAGTAAACAAGTGTCGATTTATGTTTTAAATATTATAATGTTGCCATTTGCTTATTATCTTGTTGGAAAACACACTGGCAAATCTCAGTAGAGATATAAGACTTTTCAAAGAAGAAATTAAACATTTCAAAGGGATAGTTTTTAATTTTACTACGAATCCGATCTTTTTATTGGATGGAGTGCTGATTGGAAAAGCCAATTCAAGGGGAATGCTATTAATTTTATTATAAATGCGATTCCTTAGCTCCTTGGTACCAACTGGTGTATTGTTTGATTGCAAAACACACTGACACATCTCAAAGGGGATATTCTTAATTTTATTACGAATATAATCCTTAACGAAAATTCTAAGTTAATTTTTTGTTTCAGAATCTGATGACAATCAAATTTGAATAGGATTAATATGCTCCGACATGCAGACATCAGGAACACACTTTATTCCCAGCTGGTTTGGAAATAAAGCAAACTAATCCGTACTATTAAATCCTTTAAAAATTTAATTGGATCTGGATGATTTGAATCAGGAACGAAATCATAATCTACTATATATTTCCCTAATTTTTCTTGTATGTAGAGAAAAATTGAAGAAATCATATATATGACACCGCAAATGTCGGAAGAGATTATAGAAAAAGGAAAAATGGAACCAAAAGAATGTGAATTAAGAAAATTTTATTTTCTTATTGTCATGAAGTGAAAAATGAATGAAAAGAAGTAGTTGATCAAATAACAAAAATATATTTTATATGTAAAAGTGAAAAGATAAAAAATTAACAGTTTCTTAATTGGTTGTGTAAATTTTCATGCTCTAGTCAGATTTGACGCTGCTTGAATGCTTAAGTAGTCAAAACTATGTGAACCAAGTGCAATTTTTTCAAGTAACATTTTTAACCATTAATTGTAAGATTTTTAATCGTAGATTAGCTTTTTATTCTTTTATAAAGAAGTAAAATCCAGTCATTCTGTAAATTCCAAAAAATTATATTATTATTGTAAAGATGTTTAAAAACAAAATAAATTTATTTACACAGAGCTTATTTTTATTTAGCCCCATGGACTTAATTCTTAGTTAATTTTTTTTCTACGAGTGTTTGTTTAATTTATAAAATCGGGACAGCGCTGATTTAATAATATTAAAAAAATAATTAGGCAATAGATATTTGAGTGGAACAATAAATTTACCAATTACTATTACTGAACTGTATTACTCACTTAGTGCTGGGTTGCAGCATTAGTTTCTTCATTTAATAATAGGAGCATTGCTACGTTGTTCAATGGCAATATATTAAAGATTGGAAATCAAGCAAACTAATTCGTATTATTAAATGCTTTAAACGAAATCATATTCTATTATATATTTCCCTAATTTTTCTTCTATGTAGAAAAAAATTGAAGAAATCATATATATGACAACGCAAATGTCTGAAGAGATTATAGAAAAAACAAATGGAACCAAAAGAATGTGAATTAAGAACATTTTATTTTCTTATTATCATGAAGTGAAAAGAGAATGAAAAGACGCAGATAACCAAATAGCGAAACTATATTTTATATGTAAAATTGAAAAGATAAAAAAATATATATATTTGTACAGATTATAAAAAAAAATTACTATGATAATCTAACAACTCTTAACAGTTTCTTAATCGGTTGTGTAAATTTTCAACTCTACTAAGATTTGACGCTGCTCGAATGCTTAAATAGCATTCGAGCTTAAATAGTCAAAACAATTTGAACTAAGTGCAATTGTTTCAAGTAACATCTTTAACCATAAATTGTAAGATTTTTTAATTGTATATTAGCTTTTTATTCTTTTATAAAGAAATCCAGTCATTTTGTAAATTCCAAAAAAATATGTTTTATTGTAAAGATATTTAAAAACAAAATAAATTTATTTACACAGATCATATTTTCATTTTGCCTCGTGGACCTATTTTAATTTTTTTCTTCGAGTGTTTGTTTAATTTATAAATTTGGTTTTACGTGTTTACGAAAATTAAAATGTAGTATCCAATTTACAGAAAATCTAATATTAAAAAAGTAATTAGACAATAGATATTTGAGTGAAGCAAAATAAATATTTCTGAACTGAATAACTCGCTTAGCGCCGGCATCGCTGTGTATTGCACTTCAGCGATTAAAGGAGCATGGATATATGGTTCAATCCCAAGTTATCAAACATCTCAGTTTGGTTAGGAATAGAGACAAAGTGATCAATCCTAATATAGTAGGAGAATGAATGAAGAGCATGAACGGTAATTAGGTTAGGTTATATTTTCGTGTATAATATTTATATGATTTCACAGATGTTTTTACGAGATTTATTAAAAACTGTACGTTACCTATTACGCTCAAAAAGAAACATTTATACGGGAGAGTCCGTACTAAATAAAATTAAAGAGGATGACAAAAATATACAAGTTTCTAAAAATGAAATAGTGTACAAAAGACATCTATTAAATGGACCTAATTTACGTGACTTTTTTAAAGCTGAAAACTTGAAACAACAAGATGATGTACCCATAGAAGAAATAGTTCCTTACTTAAATGAAACAAATTGTTACGGTAAGGGAAGAAAAGTGTTTTTCGAAGTGCACGGCTGCCAGATGAATGTAAATGATACTGAAATAGTTTGGTCAATATTAAAGGCAAATAATTTCCTTAAAACTGATAATATTCTAGAAGCTAATATAGTATTATTAGTAACATGTGCTATTCGTGAAAGTGCTGAAACGAAAATATGGAATCGAATACAATACATAAATAGTTTACAAAGATCTAAAAAGCGGCTACTAGGTTCACGACCGATTAAAATAGGTATATTAGGATGTATGGCTGAAAGACTCAAAGAAAAAGTTTTGGAAATTGATAAAAGTATAGATCTTGTAGCTGGTCCAGATAGTTATCGCGATTTACCACGACTATTAGCTTTAACAGATAATAATCAATCTGCTGTTAACGTTTTATTATCGTTTGACGAAACATATGCTGATGTAATGCCAGTTAGATTAAATGAAAATACCATTTCAGCATTTGTGTAAGATATATTATAATTCTAACTTTTTTAAAAGTTTTTATATTGCTTTAATACTGCCCAAAATGTATCTGTTTAATTAATGTAGTGTGCCACTTGAAATTTATTATTTAGTAAATTTATTTATTTTTGAATATATTTAGTAGATTTACAGGAAGTGCAATATCTTCTTACTTTATAGATCTATAATGAGAGGCTGTGATAATATGTGTACTTATTGTATAGTACCATTTACCAGAGGTAAGGAACGGTCAAGGCCCATTGATTCAATTCTGGATGAAGTGAAGTTGTTACGTGATCAAGGTGTCAAAGAGATCACATTGTTAGGTATTTAAATAACTTTAGCAGTTTGGAATTGAAATATAATAAAGAATTCTTTTATTTAGGTCAAAATGTAAACAGCTATAGAGATTTAAGCAAAGGCCTGGGTGATAAGACGGCTACACATTTAGTTCAAGGATTCAAAACCGTATATAAAGCGAAAGTTGGTGGTTTAAGATTTGCTGAGTTACTAGAAGAAGTAGCAGATATTGATCCAGAAATGAGAATAAGATTTACGAGTCCACATCCGAAAGATTTTCCGGATGAAGTCTTACAGGCAAGTTTTTATTTTTTTATTAAACTTCTCACGTTCTAATTTACAATATTCACTCACCTCTCCGCCGTTGAAACTGTTTTAAAAAGTAAAATACCACGCTTATCAATTATGCCAACCCTTTTGTCCTTTCTACATATAATAGTTTTATCCTTGTCATCTGTAACCCGTAACTGATAAAAGTGAGGGATCTAGAGCGAATATTAGCAAAGCATTTCACAAAATATTTAATCACAAGAAATGAGAGAAATTCAATTCTTAGAATGGTTTATTCTTTGTATTTTAACTTTACTAATACTTTTTGTTTGGGTGTAAGCTAAGCAAGCTCATTTTAAGTGACCCTATTGACACCGGAGCTTTCCATGTCTCTGTTTTCACATTACACGTTCCCGCCGAGATAGGTCTTAGCGAATTAGGGGTTCGAACTTCCGCCCGACGAGATTCCCTCCGTACTACACTTCCACTTTTTGTTTAATTATTTGTCTAGTTAGTCCTCGGACTTCTTTCTAGTTTGAAGTCATACTTTTTTTTCATCAGCAAGGTCATATAGCTTACCGTGGGCTACACGTTATTGGTGATTTCAGCATTATGGGTACTATATTTTCTGTTGTTATTATATCATCTACTTCTGTTACCACCTTGTGGCGCTCCTGCGCCCACGCCGCACATACAAACACAGTGTGGTCTGCGTTCATATGTCCCATGCCCCATGCTTAATTAAAGTAAAGAAAAGCATCAACACCGAGGAGATGGAGATAGAGATAAAAAGAACTTGCAGACTAAAGGAGGAGAAAAAGAAAGGCAGATTAAAGGAGGAGAAGTTCTCATAGAGCTGGGAGGAGACAGTAATCACTCACTAACACTCAAAAAGGCACTAGCCACAAACCTCAGAGAAAAAATACAGGTATCAGACTTCAACAAGTATAGTGAAACGTATTATAGAGATACACAAGATGGAGCTGGACGTAACAGAATAAGAAATCATTACAACAAGAATAACAACCAAGGAAACAAGAACGGTTCGAATTAAATAAATTAGGACTCTGGCAAAACTCTACTACAATTGGGTAAAATCAAATTGGGATGGTCAGTATACACAATTAAAACCCTGTCAGAGATAACCCTTGGTATAAATGTTTCAAATATGGACACAAAGTAAATAGCTGTGTTGGGCCAGAGAAAAGCGCAGCAAGGAGTGGCCCCATATGGCGAGCAAGGAGGCTATATGACCATAAGTTAGGATGTTGTGAAAGAAAAGTGCATAATACGTGAAACAACAAATAGAAAGTAGTAACGTAGTAACTAGTTACTTATGAACTGCTACATCAGACCATAATAAAACACCCCAGTGGAATAACCACTGTAAGACAAGTAACACCTCGTAATACGTCGATGCTACTATAGTCGGGTGATTAAGACCAACGTAAGCCTGTATTATACACTCTAGTGTATGGTGCGGGAATGTAATTTGTCAACGTTACTTTCAGTTGCTCACCAAATATGTTAGTATCTCGGCGACTGTCTCTTCGCTCATTGTCTCGCATTGGCTTGTCTGCTTTGCTGGCACTGCTGCACAACTTTCTTCGAGTTCGCAAGATCAGGAACTAAATTATTATGTCAAAAATCTCGCTATATAAAGACAAGACCCTTCGGTTAACTTTTACTCCGTTATACGGGTCGATGTAAAGCCAACACACGTTACGTTATTACGTGGCGCGGTCTCTTTACTCAATCCTATGTAAATCTCGGTATTAACCCTACCCTACGTGACGACGTAACATACAATTACTTTCTTGGCGGCATTCCTACGGGTTACAATAGAAGTAGCAGCCTTATGCAGCAGCAACGAGAAGCAGCGATGCGCTGTATTAAAACCCCAGCCGACATATACACATCAAACGGAATACATATTAAACGTAGATCATGTGTATGTTATCAGAACACGACACAGGACACAGCATAGCAAAGCAAGCGATATTGTTACAAAACCTTGAGCAAACCATCAGGGCGAGAAAATCACCCGCGTGGGTTTAGCCAAGGTCCAGCGAGAAGCAGGGAGGTTGTTAAAATGGCAGCAACTCTAGCCCTTGTCATTTGAAATGTTGAAAATTCGCCAACTTTTGAGAGGTGAACCAGCCACTCCGTTATAGATAACCAGACCAAAAACAGTAGCACAAATTAGTGGCGGGAAAATTTTAGAGGAGAAGACGGGAAGCAATCATAAGTACATTCAGTCAGTACTCAATACAAAAGAGACCGCATATACAAGAATACTACAGCCATATCAGACGAGAGGCTGGGCAATACAGACAGTGGAGAGAAAGGCATTCGAAATGGAAGTACTCAAGCAAGAGCAACTGGTAGACCGAGCATAACAGAGGAAATTAGTGGTCTTGTAATTAATCAATGCCACGCCATAAAAAATGGCATGAGCAGCTGATATACTAATGAATAAGTAAAATCAGCGGACTTAGGTCTGAATCCATGAGGACATGACAAAAGTACCAAAGGCAGTTGAAAAAGATTTTTAATCTGATATGTGTAGTACCTTCAAGAGGCAAAAAATTACTTAGGCTCGAAATAAGACGCAGCCAAAGAAGTGGCAAGAGCTTATAAATGCAATAGACTCAGACCCTTTGAGACTAACATACAAAATAATAACGAAGAAAGTGAGAACTTTACTAATACTAAAAACTGATAACTTACCCTTTTAAATATTTTTTTATTAAACACTGAAAATATAATTGATAATTTATAATATGACGTATTTTATAAATAGGTGATTCGTGCTAAACCAAATATTTGTCGTAGTCTACATTTACCAGCTCAAAGCGGCAACAGTGCAGTATTGGAGCGTATGCGCCGTGGATACACACGCGACTCCTATATGCAATTAATTGAACATGTGCGTTCATTGTTGCCGGATGTCGCACTCAGTTCGGATTTCATTTGTGGATTTTGCGGCGAAACGGATGAGGAATTTGAAGATACTATTACGCTTATGGAAACTGTGAAGTAAATAATTTTACGCAAATCAATAAATGTGACTCATTTATATAGTAATCTTTAAAGTAATCCTCCCTGCTTACGTGATCAGTTAAATTGATCCATATCAGGCGGATGAAAGGTGGCATTTATTATGTATGTTCTTTAATTTACAGATACAATACAGCCTTCATGTTTCTATATAGTATGCGTGAAAAAACTGCGGCACATCGTCGATATAAAGATGATGTCGTCGATGATGTTAAACGTCGACGACTAACACGAATGATTGAAGTTTATCGAAGACATGCCGAACAATTAAATCGTCAAAGAATTGGAACCAAGCAATTGGTATTAGTAGAAGGTGAGAGTAAACGATCAACGGACCGATTAGTTGGAAGGAGTGATTCTAATATTAGAGTAAGTTTATATTTTCGATAAGGCTTGACTAATATTTTGATTGTAGCGAGTGAGTAAGAAATTTTCACATTGCTTTGACAGGTTAAAGAACAAATTAAACACAATTATGTGAATAGCATATGTGAAAAGAGTGAATGAATATAACGAGATGCGAGCACCAGGAAACTGTAATGATTCAAGAAAGGATGATGAAATTGAGACGGATGAAATATGTGAGGGTGGCATTCGGAATATGAAGTGAAAAGAAAAAATGTGTAACTGGCAAGTGAGGATTGTTGTAATGAAAGAACTAAGTTATATAGAGAACTGTGATAAAATGAGAAACTTAAAAGTAGGGCAATTGAATGGGCATTTCTTCCAAATGGTTGATACTTTTTTAGGCCGCCACATCCATCCGAGATCATATGGATAACCGTAATTTTAATGTAAAATTTTATTAATCCTACACACAAGAAGCAATTTTATTAGTTCCTCCTTCGCTCTGACTTTCAACCAAAAATCTAATGCTTTAACTGCCTACATTGTACACTGCCAACTTTTGCAAGTGGGGATTTGAGCTAGAACTGATTGAATGTCAAAATTACATGCCGATTTTCTTTTCTAAGGAATGTTTTTATAGCGAAATTCCGTAGCTGCATTTTTTGTTTTCTATATCTATATCCTTTAAGTAAGTATACTTCACTTAAGTATACTAAAGACAGGAAGTAGAGAGGGTAAAAGGAGGATATTTAGAAATGATATACTGAAAACTCTAAGAGAAAGGGATTTAAAACAATTGCAAATTCTGAAAGAAAAGTGATGTTCGATAAAGAAGCGAGAGAGATTGGTTAAAGAACTATGTTTGTCAGTGATTAAAGCTATAGTTGGTGCAGCAACCAACCTATATCTTTCCTATTAGTAGAGATACGAAAACTCTTGTGAACAATTGAAAAAAGTGCAACGAAAAATTTTGAAAAATATGTTAATTAAAACACATCAATTAGGATAATATTTGACTTTCCCTTCTAATTACTATTTATTGAATATAAGTAAGATTATATGTAAAATAAGATTTCCTGCTTATTTTTGAAATATATAGATGAATAATTTTAATAAATCCTTTTATAGGTTATTTTGCCAAATGGTGATCTCCCGGAAAGGAATGGAATATCAACCCGTCCAATAAAATCTGGAGATTACGTAGTTGTACAAATTAGTGACGCAAATTCGCAGATACTCAAAGGAATCCCTTTATACCATAGCACTTTAATAGATTTTTATAATGAAACCAATATATCACAAGATAATTATTATGATAAATATATAAATGTTTTATAATTAGTCATTTCTTTTTACGTGAAATATTATTCTCGATTACAGCACTCCTTAAAAACTACGCCGAGCTGTCACTATATGGCATGATGATATTTCTGCATTCCGTCTATCTATATTAATACGTTGATTGCCAACCACGAATTTTTTTTCTAATAAAAAAATACACGTACGATAATCATTTGTACCTGAATCTGTTCGTAAATGAATGAGGAATGCAATGGTACACTATAAATTCAGGTAAGTTCGGTATTAACGATGGACATTTCGGCGGTGAACCATCGCCCATTTTCCTAAATCATTTTTAACTTTTACAGAAAAAATTACATAACTAGAATAAAGCTAAGCGTTTTTCACTAAAATGAGCAAAAATATTTTAAAGTAAATGTAGATGTTAGTATTGCTTTTACGTAGAATATACGATTTTTTTGAAAATTGAAGTTAGACGGACTTTCTTCGTAACGCTTTTCTCTATTGGTTGATTTAATGCTACTATACTGATCAAAAATATGTGATATCTTTCCAGCACGTGGGTAATAAAGATTTCAAACATTTATGGAAATCATATTTTTAAACAAAGATATAATTCTAATGTATTTAGATGTATACTTATTGATAAAAGAAATTGACATATTCATATTACGTGCGAAAATGTGAAATTTAAATCTAAAAGATGACCGCTTTTTGAATTTTATAAGATTTAATCAACACAGCAGGGCCGGAATGGGTGAGCTTGCAAAATATTGAGGTACATGTATACTGAAATGATGGAAACCAATTGTAAAACAAAACACGGACTACAAAACATAAAGCTCGGTGACATTAGTTTTTCCACTCACCTGTATCCAATTTACTTGTCACGAGGTTTTGACAGGACCGTACTAAACTTTTTTTTTACCAAACTAAGCTAATTTGAGATTATTATTCCTACAAAAAAACTCATTAGTATATAAATAAAATTTATTCAAAAACATTTTTACTTCATAATCATGAAAAGTAATAATCTAAATAATTAGATTAAAATAGATTTTTATGCGAAAATAAAATTTTTAACGTATTAACAAGATACATCAAATAAAATATATTTGTTATTTTAAATGAAAGGTTAAATAAATTTAAATAATCCTTTATATTAAATAAATCATTATAAGGCACAATTATTAAAATTCTATTATTTGTAACAGAATCAATTAATAACTTTTATTCATATTTAAAAATCATATTAAAAATCAATTAATATGATTTTTTTATGAAAATATCTCATATTTAAAACAATTTTGTCGAAACTTCCTTTATAAAATTTGGGGAATTATTAAACTATATTCATTCATATTGTTATAATTTTCCACTTTTAAAAATACATTAAAAAAATAAAAACAATTATACATAAAATATTATTGAAACTGATCTGAAATCTTGAGAAGAATCTACTTTTAAGCGATAAGGTAAATAAATAATAAATAATTCGAAATATAATAATACTAAAATAATGTAAATATTTATCAATAATTTGTATAATGTTCTTTTAAAAAATCAAATTTATTTTTATGCAAATTTTACTTAAAATAATTTATTTGTTAATTTTCTTTTTGTTTTTAAAAAATAAAATGCGTTATATTAGTATAGTTTTAGGAATTTCTGTATTGAATATATGGTTGATTATATAGGGTTATTCAAAAACAATGAATCGATTTCATGATGTATTGCTTCAGTTCTAGAGCATCATCATGGAATGAATGTGACCATTTGACGAATGGAGTTAGCTAAGTTTTGAATAGCTGCCCACATAGGCGCTATTGTCGCATCGTTTTTCCGGCAACATTCGGCCTCGAAATATCGAAACCTCAGCTAAAGGCATTTTGGGTTCTCGAGTTTCTGAACACATATTGATTTGTCTCGGTGCAGCCTACTTTTTACAGATACTTCGATATTAAGCCGCCCCCCCCCCCCCCTCCGAATAATATTCAAATGTGGTTTCGACAGTTTGAAGACAGTGGATGTTTGCGTAAAAGAAAAAGGTCAGGACGTTTCGGAATAATTTACAAGGAATCGGCGTAACTGCAGGTCGTTCAGGTACTTTAATGACGACAAAAGGAAGCGGATAAAATTTTGCCATTTAATACTGGACATGATAGAAGATAAATCTTCAGTTGACATTTAATTTTTAATAATGAAGCGACTTTTCATAAGATTTTGCGTATAGTTTTTAGTTTTGTTTCCTTCTTTGTGCTTCTTACAAAAATGTACCATTTTCGATCAAAATATTTATGGTCACCTTAAACATTACGAAACAAAAAAATCGTTTTTAGGAGCGCTCAAAACGTCAACATTCATAACAAAGCAAACCTTTTCATAATTTTATAAAATAAAAAACCCGAGTCAGTTGATGCATCAAAATCATTGACTTTTATCTCAATCACGTGAGAGATCAAAACACGAAACAATACATTTAAGCTGTACATATTACATTATTATCAATTGTCTACTGTATAAAATTATCACTGTATATAATACATTTAAAAACACTAGTTAAGCAAAGTCAACGAAATAATAGTTAAAAGGTAACAATTACGAATGTAGTTTTAAAGGTACGAGGTACAAATTGTAAACAAAAATTCGATTTAATCAAGACATCCTCATATACGTCTGTACTGCACTAAATGTTACATAAATATTGTTCGCACTTCACACTAAACTAGAAGCACCCAAACACTCATTATCACCTTGTCCACCTCCCGATAAACTTGGCGAATTGCCTTTAGAACTCCCATACATCTTCGTACTATAACCCGAATCGTTATTAGTGTCCCGTTCGATCGCATTAGCTAGCATTCGTGCTGTACTATCCTCTAAAATTCGCGCTGCGGCCGGATCGATTTTATGCGAATCCAAAACACGCAGTTTTGCAACTTTTGCATCCATATAACGCACATCGAAATAACTGCGTCCTTTTGCATCATCAATGCATCCTTTTAAACCAAAATATCCGCCGAATTTACCATTGAACTGATCCACTGAGGTGGAGTTCGTCAGTCCGTTGTTGATATCATAATCAAGTCTAGAATGATAATTCAATATATTTGTATTGGTATTACAATTTTGCAAATATTCGTTAGGTCTGTATGGTGCTGCTGTTCGATGAGCAGGACTTATCTCTGTATCCTCCGAGCAATTTGATTTATATGTAGATGCGAGCCGAGGATCACGTACATGTATAATTGGTTCAACATATTGCAATTTATGATCTGTTTCGGTTGGACTATACATACCTAAAAATCAATAAAATAAAATAATTTATTGATCATACATAAACATGATGTATGAGATAATAATTAAGAAATATTGTAACGACAAAAATGTTAGCCAAATTCAATTCTTTGGATTCTACTGTAGAGATCTTAAATATTTTAAATGATCAAAGGGAATAATGTTTCTAAATGATGGGTAATTATTAAAATCAATAAATTTTATAAAATAATGTACCAATCTATCATTATAATTTCATTTAATTATACAAAGTTAAATAAATGAACCTCAGAATAAAATATCTATCTGAAAAATAGACACACGGAATGAATCAGACCCAGGTGCATCGTGTAGATGAAGAATAAACTCGCCGAAACGAATCTTAATGTTTGTTCGCTCATGAAGTTATATATA
>WYDF02193117.1:0-21669 GCA_009867245.2 Adranes taylori | reverse complement strand
TTCACCGCCCATACTTCAGCTCCATACATAATCACACTTTCCACACATATCTCCAGAATTCTCACCCTCATCTTTACAGAATCCCCAAATGTGGCTTTCCACACATTACCTAACCTTTCCGCTGCTATCCTCGCTTTCTTCACTACCATTTTCACATGCTCCCTTTCACTACCAATCCTCTCTTCCTCATATATCTATTCACCCTGTCTATCATCTCTCTCATTTCCTCTCTACTCTCCGCGAAACATACAATGTCATCCGCAAATCCTATCCACCACACTCTTTCATTCCCTAGCAACGCCCCCCTGACTGCCCCTTTTTTAGCACATCCTCCAAATCTGACACATATATGTTGAACAAACTAGGACTCAATGGACACCCTTGTCTTACCCCCGTTTCAACCCTAAATCATTCAGACACACGTTTGCCAACCCTCGCTGTTACCCTACTTCCCTCATACAGCCTCTTTATACTTTCACAAATCCTCTCAGATATTCCTATTTCTTTCATCCTCCACCAAGAAAAGAGTTTTTACGCGAATAAGTTTTGTGTTCATGTGTGTTAGAGAGAGATAATCGACAAATAATTTGAGTGATTAGTTCGAGCAGCAATTTAGTTTAAAAGCTGATTTCTAATTACGCGTATTAGTTTCTTTCTGGTTGTAAAATATGGCAAACGTACAAATGTAAGTTGGCAATTAATTTTATTATAAATTTTGATTAAGAAACTAAGTAAGGCACCTAAAGTTCTTTTGATGTTTATTCTGAGTAAATATGTTATTCAATGTAACTAATTTTCATTTCACAACAAGCAAATAATCAATTAACGTTTATTTAAATGTTGTTTACTCGTTTTTACGTTCATATACTTATTGAAACTAAAGTGTACCGATTGCAGATAAATCATTTACGAAAATCAAATAACTCAGAAGCGTATTATATTTTATTATGTTCTCACAGTCACAGCCAACCCTTTATTAATTACTCTATTATTATAATTAATAATTTAATGTTGCTTGGCTGTTATTTTAGTTATTTTCGACTTAGAGGAAAATCATGTTGTATTCGTATTAACATTTATGCAAATCAAACAAATCTTAACCACTACTTGTTTTATTATTTGACAAAATTCGTAAACCCCTATAAGTGTTAATGCATTAAAAGTAAATTATTTGGTGATTAATAAAATATATTAAAATTAATCGTGTCTTATTAAAATTGTGTTTTATTAATTCTGCTGCAGGCAATTTTCAACTAAATCAAAAATGGCCTGAATTTTAAAATCAGGCCTATCACTATCACTAAGTTCTGCTTTATTTATTTCTTAGCATTCCTCCAGACGAATAGATGGAAACAAATTTTTCACGTCAAAAGATACCATGTATGTTTCTCTGTAAGATTAAAATTTTTGTCTTCTTAATAAAATCCGAAGTATTTTTTATTGTATATTCAAAATTACAATCTTTTAGTTTTTATCTGAAAAATTTGCTAATTTTGTACTATAAGTTCGTGTATATTACACAAATGGCCTGACAGGGAAATCCCCCTGTTTATGAATATTTGGCAAAATGTATATGTTAGGAATAAATAAATACATATTTAACAAAAATTGCTTATTATATAAATCAGTATTAGTATTAGAATGTAAATCTATCACTTTTAATATTATAATCTTCTTTTTTAATAATTAAAAGGCATTTTTTCTTATTATCTTTTCTACAAACTAAATTATTATGAAACATCTTTTGCGCTATCGATTTAATTTCATTTTGATAGTTAACTGGAAGCTGACTACTTATTCCTATTATATTCAGAATTTAATATCTTTGCACATTGTATTATAATTTAAATTATGTTAATTCTTTAAATCAGCATAATTTGATTTTAAAAATATTATTAATTAAATTAAAAAAATAAGTACTTGGATAAGGAACGACAAGGTTGTTAGATCGAATCACATTTACCTGGAATGCGTCAAAAACAAGATAGAATCTACAAACTACAATAAGTAAATTTTATAACAAATGTCTCACTTAGGCCCAACTGAACCAGGCCTGTATTTAGAGTTAATCGGAAACGCGTCAGGGAGGGTGCAACGGGTGTAGGACGACACCCGAACGGAAGGTGTTGGAGGACGGCAAGTAATTGAGTGAAAATATTAATTGTCCTTAAATTTGGCTCTTTAGGGGCCCCAAATTTTACCTGGCACCTCGACGCCAATATCCTTAGGCACGGCCATGAAGTAAATTTTTGTTTATCGAAAAAGTGACATGAGACTTTTAGACAATTACAAACCAATCAGTTTTCCCTCCCAAATTTATGAATTGAGTGAATTAAATTATTATATCACGAAACAACCTATCATTTAAAACTTATCTCAACAATGTTTAAAACAGCAACAATATAGCTAAATATCAAACTTATATGATACTTATATCAATTTGAAATTAAATAATTTAACAAAAACAAATTAAATATCCTTAAAATTATTGTAATGGAAGAATGCGATCAGCAAATCGTTGTTGATATATAGGAATAAGAGTTTATATTGAGGGGTTTCAAATATAATGCTGGACCAATTTTAATGTGGTTTTTATGCGAACGAAATGACTGGTCTTTTGTTGACTAAATGAGTTTAGTGCTGTCAATTGTCGCGGGTATTGTTAGAGAATTGTTCAGAAACACGCAAACGTTTTTGCATGTTATTCTTTGCACTGCTACACAACTCTCGGGGCTGATACCCTTTTTCATTCCGTTCCTCCGGCAAAACATATCGTTCTCATTTCATACTATGGTAGAGATATTATCCGTTTGCTGAATCTACCCTTCACGTTTCGGTTGGTTAGCGCTTCTTACCGCCCTTTAACGTTAGTCATTTGTTTAGCATGAACTACTGGTCACAGCTATTTGGAATACTAAATAGGAATCGTTACACCACAGGTACGTATTAAGGTTTTTTACATTATGTTGTTATCTTAAACCAAAATTCTTTTAAATAACAATCTTAACCTTTAGCAATTTGCTCACGAAGTCTCACTCCGCATTTTTAATTTTTGTTTAATTATTCATTCAATTGTTATCGCCTCTACCTTATCTTATTAGTAGTTTCATAAAATAACATCCTCTTTTATTTCCATATTTTCTCTTTTATTTCTATCTGAAATCTTGATTGAAAGAGATAGAAGAAACAAATAATTTTAACGACGAGGAAGAAGAAAGGGAAGAAATATCTGACCCAGATGAAAATGAAGAATTATTAACTCAAGGGCCAGTTTTCATTGGAAAAGATAAATCAACTTTGTGGTAAAAAAATCCAATATCTAGACGTGATAGACTAAGAGCAAATTTTGTTATACATTTTCCCATCTCGAAAGCAGCTAAAATACGAATTACAAATTTTAACAATTTTTTGTTTTATTCTACTCTGAATATAATTGTGGAATGGACCAATAAGGAGATTTGAAAAAATTGCTGTAACTATCAATGAGAAAAAGATTCCAAGGAAACAGATCTATTAAAAGTGAAAGCTTTTATTGGTCTACCATGTTTATCTGGAACTATAAAATTTAATTGTCTATGTGTAAAAGACTTATGGCTATCCTGTAACGTTGCATAGACTGTGCTATTATTTAGGCCTTACATGCATATATGACTGTTGAATGTCGGTTGCCATGGCGACAAGTTCGACACTAGAAATATAATCAAAATCGTTCGTCTAATTTCTGAGAAAATGGACAGCAAAGTTTGTAAAACAAAAAACACCCTGTATATATGTTAATTTGTGATTTTACAAAAAATGTTTCAAATAAAATCAGAGGGCTTTTATATAGCCTATACAACAAAGTTTTTTTCGAATGTCGTATCTTTTGTCGTTCCTGAGATATTACATAAAGTTTCTTAAGCTTCAAACGTGGCAACACCGCTTCCTATAAAATTTGGCAACATGGGACTTTTTTATTCAATGCATAATACAAGGTGCCCTATGTGTGCAAAATTTCAGCCCCCTAGTTTGAACATGAAATGTCTGAACAAAAACAAATTGCTCATATCCGCCATATTGGATTTATAAAAAAATTATGAAAAACGTTTCTGCGGAATCACCGTTTGTGCCTGTCCGCAAAAATTCATCCCAATCGGTCCCATAGGGAAGGAGAAATTCAAATGTATGAACATACATTTGTACATACGCAAGAAATTTTTTTTTAGAAAAACATCATATACAAAAAATTGTTCCTTATGACCCCTCTTCAAATTACATATGAACGGTACAAGAGATTTAAATACAAGAGACGTACTAAGGTGAAATCTAAAAAAATCTCAAACCATGAATCCTATATCTTTCTTATACCTATACGTACTTCGTACGTACGTATGTGGTTTATGAAAGATAAAACAAATCAATCTAGTAATAACTAATTAACAAATAATATAAATATAAATTAATGAATAAAATTTTATCCTTAAAACGTAAATATGGCGCATAAATATTAAACACACCGCTTAATTCGAAAGAAATAATATTCAAATGATGCCGCTCACCCTGGAAAAATACATAGTGCCAACAATACGCGGCAGAAAACTCAAATCATGCCACATGCGATATATCGACGAGCTGTCTGAAGCTTTGTTCATAAATATGTATGTGTCTATTATAGCGACAGGTTAGATTTCCACATCTAATATATTTTTGCGAAAGCTATTATTAAGAGCTTTACCGAAAATTTTTATGACAACGTTTATATCTCCCACCCATTTTCAATAAGCAGTTATGTTTTTCACCCTTTCGTGTTTGCAACCGATTAAAAGTCTTATCTGTCATAAGTTGTCCTCGACAGGAGAAGTAGCTTATGCTTCTGAAGATTTTGGTCACATAAAGCTACTGCCACCAGCGTTTATGCGCACCGCCACTTACGTTTTCGTAGATTTTCGTCAATAAAATAATGCAATTTTGATCCTTAGAAATCTCAACCGATCAAAGAAATTTTATATTTGTCGGAACTCGAAACTTCCTAAAATTTCCTAACAAAAATTTCCTTCAAACCAAGCCGTCAGCTATACCGAATGGCAGCAACTCCAGCAACACGCCAGAGGAGTCTTCTATCAAATAATTTCCCATAAAAAGCCTCCTCAAGCTAGTGTTCACCGGAAGCATCTTGGATCTTGTACTAGTTGTCTTCGATTAAGCAAATTCGCACGTTTCAACTAGCATAATTCACTATTAAGTGATCAAACCTATCTTCCTGAACAGCGAGTAAAATCGCAGTCTTAATCTGATTTGCATCAAAGTAAGCGCCAGTAGAAATTCGCTTATTTTATTCTATTAAGTATAAATTAAAATAAACTCAAATCAATAGTAGTTCGTCAGTAGTTCTACGAACGTCAGGTGAAGTGTACATAGATACTACATTATTATTTTCTGCTGAATCTTTCGTTCTCTTGTCATCATATTCTTACTCATTTCACTCACTCCTATCAATATACAGGTACCTACACCAACCACACCAACAAAACAACGAGAAGAATCTCTATCACCCCCGTTTTACCGCTACCATCCACAGCTCCAGGCGAGGTGCCATTACCCCGCACACCAGGCAAGGAACTCGATAAAAGATCACCACCGACGATTATTCCATTATTATTTCGCCGTCGGCGAGGAAATCGTTCGAACGCATCAATTCCATTTCCGCAAAAAAATTACATTATATCTTCAACAATTTATCTCACATCATCTTCTACATATTTCATATCGTGTTCAAGCTAACCACCTGGAACAACCTACAATATCTTCGCTAACCATTCATCATACAAACATTTAATTCTACTGACGTCATGGAGAAGCCAACAGAAGAACAAAATAGAGACAGAGCCTTCGCGCTGTTAATGGACCCAACCTTCGTTCAATTTTTACTCTACGATACCGGTCTCTGTGTGGTCATCCACACGGCATTTTTCGCCGCGATACGGGTCTCCATTTGATTCAATATACCAACAGCAGTATCCCACATCCGTGCGCGAACCAACAATAATTCTGTAACATTTGTTTTCATTTCTAAGTTGTTTTACTTTAGCAAATTTATGTTCTAGGCTACGTATAGGAATAACATATTCACTATTATTCTCATGTTCTTGTATGCGCCCTCAATGTT
This sequence comes from Adranes taylori, assembly GCA_009867245.2. NCBI lineage: Eukaryota > Metazoa > Arthropoda > Insecta > Coleoptera > Staphylinidae > Adranes > Adranes taylori. The sequence continues at coordinate 15,524 of WYDF02193117.1, read as the reverse complement.
CTATAATATTTTAGTTTATATTTAGAGAAAATAATGATTCCCAACCCTGCTGATATACGATTGTGGCTATAGGTTGACACCTTGCACTGCAGAAAAAAACCCAAATTGTTAAAAAATCTCAAGAAGAAATTTCTAAGCAGCAAGTACTTTAAATATTATCCACTTCTACAGCGTGGTGAAGAAAGAAGTTAGATTAAAGACAGGAGTATCAATCTTTGTAAAAAAAGAGCTGGAAAACAAAAATAAAAGGATGAAGCCAAGTCAATAAGAAAATTCTAACGTTTGATATTTCTTAGAATGAATATGACATATGTATAATTGGAAATCCACAAATATGTATAGACGCAACCTACTCGAAACTGAAATCAATCATTAACTATGTAATAAGTAGAATTAAATGAAAACTAGTAACTGAAGATGTTTGGGTCAAAAGATGGGCAGAGAGTGGAATGGATAACTACCGGGTCACTTCAAAAATCCTCTGTCCATTTATAAATAAAGTAGTCAAGACACGCAGGTAGCAGAAAAAATACCAAACTTACAGGATGATTCTACGTTTTTTCTTTACAAACTCAGATTGGCTCAATAACTCCAAGAAGTAACATACTGTACATCTACAAATATGTATAGAAACATACTACAGAATATACGCGACGCTGATTATTACACGCAAATAAAAAGTAAGAATCTAAAACTTTGTGTATAATGAATAAGACATAAATTATTAACAACAAATCTTGCACTATATGGCAACGTTGTAAAAGTATTTTAAACTGCATCATAGGCCACGTATTAGTAGAGCGCTAGTTGGACTCGTACAATGCAACTACACCAAATTTCTTTTCTTTTAGCTTTATTTGTACATCTTCACCGTCCGGCTTACTCCAATTTAATCTACAATCTGGAGATGACAATGAAAGACAGAATTCCAATCTGTATGTATCAAATGAAATGGGTTTTGCACTCCTCAGAAATATTAATCTCTAAAGGGACGTATTTTGTTAAATGAAGCATCCTGAAAATTCTATTTCTCCCACCTACAATCTAATAGTTCGTAACAGGCTGATTTTATGTGCCACATTTAATATTTTCTAAAGTTTTAAATAACACAAAATTTCTATTGTTTTTTTTTTGCCCTGATTAATTTGTAAAATGCAAGAGAACTGATTACGCATCTGTTGTAAGTTCTAAAATACTTACAGATCGAGGTTGTAAAGTACTTTAAAGTAGATTTCTTTTATTTCGCATTATCCGTATGTTTGTCACATACTGTGATGAACATTTATTTTAAAGGTATGATGTGTCCGTGATTGTCCCATGATGATACTTTACAATAGATCTAAACTTACATCTATAGGTGTTCAAAAATTTTATAAAAGAAAATACGCCTTGATACAATTTCATTTCAGATAAAATCATAGATGAATCTAATTGACTGTTTTCTAACCTTATTTTGGATCACACAAAAGCTCGTCTTAAATTATAATGACAGTAGTTGGCGACCCTGGCGGCTGACAGAACATTTCCAGTCTGAGAGATTACAGGGGATTACGGATTTGAATTTTGTAAAAGTAACTAGATTTGGCGCGAAATTTGACTTTTGGGTTATCATGACGTTTTAGAACGAGTTGAGATAAGGTCTGGGTGGTTAGGTGGCGTTTCTGTAGGAACAGTCTGCAAATACTGATGACACCCATATCGCATAACGTATTGCTTATTATTTGAAAGGTTAACCTCGTTTTCAGTAGATGAAGAGAGAATTCTCTATCATAAAATAATAACATGCTTAGGACACAAGACAGTAATGTTCTGAAAGGAAATCACTAGGAAACTGTAAAAAGTTTGGACGTTTTATTTATTAAATTTTTAGTTTGTTTCGGATTAAAACAAAACAAAAATGACATTATACAGTTACAAGGCAAATAAAATACAGAATGGTTTATCATGAACTCAATTGGCTCTTAAATATCTTATAAAACATATCGAAACACTTTAATAAATTCTTTATTGCGTTAATAATTGAAACATATTAATAGTCACTGCTTCCAATTATCTCTTTACGCATGAAGTGTCCAACATATTTGAGGTTACACCGAATTTCGAGATTATTTCGATGCAAAATCGTGTAATTGGCTTGATGGTTCGATACATAACGTTGTTCGTTCAAAACTTGTGTCTCAAATGTCAAACAATTATTGTTATTTTCCTCTACTTTGGACAATGCATCACCTATGATCGCATATAAAAGTCAATTTCAGATTTTAATGGCTTTGGCAAAATTTTAATTGGCCCCAGCACTTTCATGTTGAAATACAATAATATATCGAAAGGTGAAACTGCACTATGTCTTTTTTAATCTTAATATTATTATATGAAGTTTTTGCATTCCCATTGCGTTGCGTCTTAAGTGACTGAAAAATGGTTATTAGTGCAAGAAAAAGACACAAATAAACTTTCTCTACAGCGTTTTCAAAAATTTGAATTAAAATTTGTATCAAATTACATACCATGCATTTTTCATTATATTTGCCTAAGATCTGTCTTACTTACTCTACTATGCTGAGAATAACTTCCCTGGTTTACAACATTTTCTATTTCATTACTATCATTATTAACTACTCAAATCAAAGAAGCGCAGCGATCACAATTTAAAGGTCCTCAAAAGCAACTATACTCACTCACTCCGTTCTCACTCACTCCTTTCAGCAACCGTCCATTCTTCCTTGCTTGCAGCTCATCTGCCTCCAGTTCCGGATCCCTTCCTTCTACCATCCGGTTGCTGGTCGAGACTCCTCTTAGGGATTCCATCTCCCTCCATTCTTATAACATGCCCCAGGTACCGCAGCCGCCTCTTCTTCACCTCAGCAACCAGTTTAATATCGAACCAATCAAGAAGTAATAATAGGGTTGATATACTTCTTGATTGGTTCGAATGCGCCACTCGCCATCTTCACAAATCGCTCTGAGGATCTTTCGCAGAACCCTGCTTTCCCACACCAGGAGCAGATTGTTGTCACGTTCAGTGCGCGTCCAAATATCACATCCACAGAGCACAACTGGTCAAATTATGATGCGGTACACGATGAGCTTGAGCTTCTTAGTGAGGGTTGTGGATGTCAGTAGCGTATTAAAGGCATAGAAGCATCTGTTCCCTGGGGCAATTCGTGATCTTTGTACTGATCTCGTTGTTCTCAATCACCAGGGCCCCTAGGTACTTGAACTCTCTGATTCTATTCTACCTTACTTCTTCGCATGTGACTCACCGCGCAGAACCTTTTCTCTCGTACCGACCATGTATTTTGTCTTTTCGTTGTTAATTCTTAGTCTTAAGCACCTCCCCCCTTCACTAATAAATTGCAGCGCCTCTATCAATGCTCTCGAGCTTCTACAAAGGAGGACAACATCATCTGCGAAGGCCATGTACTGAAGAATTATGGCGCAGATAGTACCTCGTGGGTTGAGCGAGATCCTCCGCAGAACATGCTTCAGGTAGAAATAGAATGGGGTGGTTGAAAGTGCATCTCCTTGTGGCAGCCCGAACCTCAAATTACCTTCTTCGAACCACAATTTACCTCGTTACCCGCCTATGGATCTTGACTCTGGCCCTAGTACAATGTAATATTATACACACCAGAGTAATGAGCTTCTTTGATACTCTCATCTCTTCCAATATTACTTGCAGCTTGGACCTCCTAATACTATCATATGCCTCTTTGTAGTCAATGTAGAGTTGGCGCACGCTAACACTTTGCTAGTAGCACTACTCTAGAATCAGTCGTAATGACAGGATATGGTCCAAGGTTGACCAGTTGTGCCGAAACCCACACTAGTATTCGCCTAATTCTTTCTCCGCGTATGTCTCAAACCTCCTTTCCAGTACTTACGAAAAGATCCTGTATCCAACGTTCAAAAGAGAAATCCGACAATAGTTACTGCAAATCATCTTGTCATTCTTTTTGTGGATAGGCAGATCGCCGTTATGTTTCAATGTTCTGGAATGTCTTCGTTTTCCCATACTGAACTTATGAGAGTGTACATACTGTCGCTCAACTCCTCCCCACCATACTTGAAGAGCTACCTGGGATTCCATCCTCTCCTGGCGAGCGGCTGTTGCGCACAAAGAAAATCGCTTCTTGCACCTCTTTTCGAGTCACTTCTGAAGCAACCACGTCTTTTCCGGCGTTGTCCATCTGGGCATCCTTCACCTAAGCTGCTGCTTCCGAGATTCCCTCGTCCGAGGCATTTATAAGGGTTTCAAAATATTCTACCCTACTATAGACGTAGGGTAGAATATTTTAGAGGCTAGTTCATTAAAAAAATTATGAACGGTTTCGCCATCCCATCTAGCATTAGGTAACTTTGGAGCAAACTTAATGTAGACTATAACTAAGGAACTATTAAAATTAGATTAATCTCGTTGGATATCATTTTAAAGAAAATTATCAGCATTACCAGTATCTGTAAAAATATACAGGGTATCAGAAAAGTTTTTTAAAATATTTTTATTGTTCAAATTGACCCAAGATCAAATTTAATTCCACTGCTAGAAAACTTATGCAAAGTGCACTTAACGTGGTTGGAAAATGGACAACGAATAGGGGCCTTAAATTTAGCCCTCGGAAGACTTCAGTTGTACCGTTTACAAGAAAATGAAATCTGGACGGCTTAGGCGGTCTGGAACTTCATGGGACACAAATACCGCTGCAGCGGGAAGTAAAGTACCTTGGAGTAATACTCGATTCCAAACATACTTGGAACCTGCAAATTCATAGACTAATAGACAGCATGGTTATAATTTACGCAGTTATAAGACACTACAATTACAGGGGATAAAATATAGAAATGAAATGAAAATGTACATCTCCAATCTACAGTATATACAGAAACTATTCATTACGTCTCAAGTAATTACGACTCAGGTTCGTGGAGAGAAGACCCTCTTATCTTCCCGGATACTGCTCTAGCCTGGTTGTAAAATGTATGAAAAAATGGGGGCTAAAGCCCTACTTCTTGCAGTGGTTGTACATGTCGGTTATCTGACGGTTAGAATACAGCTGTTAACATCGAAATCAGGTTAAGACAAGACAGAAACTGCCCACCATACAGAGAACTGCTTGCCTTGGTTTAACAGGAACTATAAAAGCAATCCCAATGGCGGCACTTAAAGTGCTACTAGATATTCCGTAATTAGAATCAATTATATAAGCAGAGGCGAAAGCCGCACTCCATCGGTAAAAAATTAATCGACAATACTTGACAAAAAAACACTAAAATTACAGGGGATGAAATACTAGAAATAAAATCAGGCTACATATCTCCAGTCTACAATATACACAGAAACAAGGAGATCAACATAAACTTAGGTTCGTGGAGAGAAGAATCTTCTATCTCTCTGGAATTTGCTCTTATGTGGTTCACGGACGGTTTAAGAGCTTCTGGAAATACTGGAGCAAAAATATACGGAAAACAATCGAAACTCAAAATGTCCTGCCCTTTAGGCCGTTTTTCCACAGTCTTTCAAGCCGAAATATATGCAATTCTCCATTTCGTAGATAAAAATATAAAAAGGAAATATAACGAACAAGAGATTTTTACGTTATGCGACAGCCAGCTACGACCAATTCACAGCCAGCTACAACTAGCCAGACTGACTACGATTAACTCAGATCAACTCTGAACGCTGATATCTGGGCACCAGGGCTCAGAGGCATTGTAGGTAACGAAATAGCAGATGTACTAGTAAAGAAGTGTGTCCACTGGTCCGGAGCCGGCTCTGGACACACCTGCTACTTCCATCAGAGAAGTCATAGCAAGCTGGACCATTCAAAACCACATACACTGCTGGCCAAAATTAGCAGGAAATCAACACAGCGAACACTTTATTACGAATCCATGTAAGAACAAAATCTCGAATTTGTTAAAACTTGGTAGGAATAAAATTAAAATGATAACTGGCCTGTTTACAGGAGACGTACCTCTGACGGTAAATGTAAAGAAAATTGGCCTACACACTGCTGAAGTAGAGTGTAGGCTGTGTGTGGGGGAAAGCGAGACAGCTCAGCATATCTTATGTAAATGTCAAGCGTTGGTATCGAGAAGGAGAGACCTATTTGGAGGAACGTAAGTTGAATCTGAATTGGTATGAAACGCCATCGTCAGAAAATATTGAAATTGGTAGAAGAAGACAGAGATATATTGAACCGGCGTGACTAAACGATCAGGAAAAATACAATAAACTATTTACTATAATAATGTAAGTTTGTTGTCAAGGCCAAATTACTTCGAACGTTGATCGTCCCTTTTTCTAAACGCTGGCGATTACTTAAGCGTTAAAAAACGTACGAAAACTTACGCGAACAGTTTTCAAGAAAATGGGCAGCAAAATTTGTATAAATAGCAACACCCTATCGGCATTATTTGTTAAATTCTGATTTTAACTGAAATATAATCGAATATTTGAATGTTCCATCTTTTACAAATTTCTGAGATATAGCCAAAAGAATTTTCAATTTTAAACGAAGATAGATCAATGAGAATAATTCCATTAGATACTTAATATAAAGAACTGGCACATGCTTCAGCCTCTTAATATAGAAATTTAATTTATCTGACAATTAAAAATTGCTGTTTTACGCCATCTTGAATATATAACAAATATTAAAAGAGTTTTGTACTACGTAGAAAAATATTCACGACTCACTCACTCTTCTGGCGCTACAGTCCATGTAGGGCCCTGGCCCCTCCTACAGCAGCCGTCCATTCTTCCTTGCCCACCATTCTTTCTTTACCTTAGTCGTCCATTCTTCCTTGCGATAATATATTAATTCCTTATAATACTTTTTTATATATACTTTTCCGTGACACTTATATCTTACTCATATTTTATATTACAATGTATGTAGTTCAGAAATAAAGATAGTATATTATATTATTGTTAATACAGCGCATCTCCTCCAGCTCCGAATCCCTAGGGCCTGCACATCCTCTGTGACGTCATCAATCAACCTCTTCCTTGGCCTGCCTGGCTTCCTTCTGTCCTCCTGTTCTTGGTCAAGGTCTTCTTGGTGATTCTATGCCTCCATTCCCATAACATGCCCCAGCTACCGCAGCCGTTTCTTCTTCACTGCAGCAACCAGATCAATGTCACTGTAGAGCTGATATACTTCTTGCTTGGTTCGAATGCGACACTCGCTATCTTCACAAATCGCTCTGATGATCATTCACAAGACCTTTCTTTCCCCCATCAGAAGCAGATCGTTGTTACGTTCAGTGAGCGTCCAAGTTTCACATCCATAGAACACCACTGGTAGATGCGGTAGAATTATGATGCGGTAGACTTTGAACTGGAGCTTTCTAGAGAGAGTTGAGGATTTCAGTACCTTATTAAAAGTATAGAAGCATCTGTTCCCTGTGGCAATTTGTGCTTTTATCTCTGTACTGATGTTGTTCTCAGTCACTAGCGCCCCTGGGTACTTGAACTCTAGTATCTTCTTCTACGCATTCCAAGTGACCTTTCATTTTCTCTCGTCTCGACCATGTATTTTCTCTTTTCGTTATTAATTCTTAGTCCTAAGCGCCTCCCCCGCCATCATTCATATGTTGCAGCGGTTCTGTCAATGCTCTCTAGCTTCAACCAAGAAGGGCAACATCATCTGCAAAGGTCATGTAATAAAGGAATCTGGTGTAGACAGTTCCTCGTGGGTTGAGCGGGATCATCAGCATAATATGATCCAGGCAAAGATTGAAGAGGGTCGTCGAAAGTGTATCTCACCTCAAATTTCCTTGTTAATTGCCCCTGGGCCTTGACTCTGGCCCTAGTGCAACCTAATATTATACACACCAGAGTAATGAGCTTCTTTGATACTCTCATTCCTTCCAATATCACTTGCAGGTTTGACCTTCTGACACTATCATATGCTTCTTTGTCATTAATGTAGAGTTGGTACACGCTGATATTATGCTCTTAGAACTTCTCCAGAATCAGACGTCATAACAGGATGTGCTCCAAGGTCGACCTGTTGCACCAAAGGCCACACTGGTATTCGCCTAATTCCTTTTTCTCATATGTCTCAAGCTTCCTTGCCAGTACCTTCGAAAAGACCCTGTATGCAACGTTCAAAGAGAAATCCCACGATAGTTACTACAAGTCATCTTGTCATTCTTTTTGTGAATGGGACAGATCACCGCTGCGTTCCAATCTTCTGAAATATCTTCGTTTTCCCATACAGAACGAATGAGAGTGTACATACTGTCGCTCACCTCCTCCTCACCATACTTGAAGAGCTCAGCTCTGATCCCATTCTCTCCTGGCACGCGGCTGTTACGCATAAGAAGTCGCCTCTTTTATTGCTTTTTGCATTAATTCTGGGACAACCCCCTCTTCGCCAGCATTTTCAGTCTGGCCATCCCTCACATGGTTTGGTGGTTTCGGGGTTCCTTCCTCCGCAGCATTCAGAAGGTTTTCAAAAATAAGCAACAGCTAAACAAATTTCATTACAATTGGTTCAATAGTTTATGACATGCCGGCATTTGTTAAAAATCACTGTTTTGGGCTTTTGGACGTCCAAAACGTGGTACTCAATCACATTCTCGGAATCAAAAATTAAATCTTTCATAAACGTACATGTATTATGTACATATATTGTATTTGACAGATAAAAATTGAATTTTGTTTAGTTGAAATCGAAAAAGGCATTGCGTGAACGCGGATTACAATTAGAGTGTTTGGTGGCGTTATGCTAAATTTAATCTGTGCACAATAATACCTAAATATACGTTACCATTTAATTTTCGTGTGGTTTGGCAGTTAGACCAAGTTTTGCCTGTTATTCAAAATGATTTTATTGCCTCCACATAAATAAAGTAATAATAAGCGCTTGATTAAAAAAGGCTTTATTGAGTTCCTTTACGGCAGATTTATTAAATTTACTTTCATTATGGTTACGATAGACAATAAGGCAATTATTGTTTTATATTTAAACATTTCATATAACTTATTGTGATTGTTAACAAAAGATTACAATATAAATTGTAATAAAATATTGTAATATATGAAGCATTAGTTTATATTCTAAAAAAAACGCAGGACGTTTCCACGTTTCTTAATAAGGGGTTCTTAAATTTTATTTCTTTAAATTTTATTAAAGAAATTAAAATTAATTAAAATAAAAATAAAAATTTTAATATTTCAACATTGCCAGAATTTTATTAAGTGTTGCCTAGAAAAACAAAACAGAATATTTCTAATTACGGGATACAATTTTTTTTTTCGAGTAAATAAGATTATTATTTTTTATTTCTACGTGTATAGTATATTATGTTTCAATTAGTAACACATCGTTAATTAATACATACTGAAATTGGCTTACTATTCACATTGGGGTACACTCATTGCAGGAGTAAGCCAAGAATGCGTTTGGCAAGGTTACCAAACGCATTCTTGGTTACCAGAAGAAAATCAACTTTAGGTGATTCGGATTTCCACTTGTGTGTTTGCAATCGGACTAGAGTGTACAGGTTAATAATAATATATAAAACTGAAATCTTTCATGTTCAATCCAATAAGTATTCTCGAAGTATGCTTGTTTTACCTATCACTTTTGTATTAATAGTAGGCGACCACGGATTCTGACCAACCCGCCGAGACCTGTCTCAACTCGTTCTAAACAAAACTCGTTCTAAACAACTCGTTCTAAACTCGTTCAGTATGGCGACCGATGACGTCATTATCAGATCATGCCCGACATACAAATTTGACAGATGTCATTTAAAAATCCAATATGGCGGACGACTGGGCATTTCCGGTATGAGATTTTGAAACGTGTTACAGAGAATTATTACCTGTTGTAACAACTTGGGGTTCCAACGTCCTTCAATTATTTTTCCATAACTATTATTTCTTGGTGAAACAGCTTACCTTGCTTTTCACTGACATCACCTAAGTGGTCCGGAAAGAATTCTAAGTGACTCTTCAAAATGTGAGCCTTCTGGCTCATTAAATATCCCAATTTTTTGAAACCATCCATCGTGTTGGCAACAATGACTTCATAGTCTGGGTTGTTTTTGTTTCCTATGAATGTATTTACAACTTGTTTAAGTACAATCCAAGATTCATTCTCATTTACTGCCATGTGTAGTTCAAATTGGGGATCAAACATAATTTTCAGGTCCAACTTTCCATTTTGGTTCAGGTCCAACATTTTACAAAAGTATTTGAAACATTGCCCATCTTTAGGTAAGGTCTTTAGAAATTGCTTCATAAGGCTTAATTTTAGCATTGTGTATTTAGCATTGTGCAACAATGCATTCACAGAGAAAACATGGGACTTTAGTAAAACCACTTTACTGGTGCAGAAATATGCATGATATTTTTAAGTCACCACATATGATGTTACATGAGTTTACTTTATATAAAACTACACTAAGGTTTTCGTAACTTTCCATTATATGTATTGAATGAGCAGCAGGTAATGATGCATATGTATTACCATTGTGTAACAGAACTGTTTTTAAACTAGTTTTAGAGGAGTCAATAAATAGTCGCTTTTCTTCTGTATTTAATTCTAAGTTCATTCATCAAACCGGCAAGATACTAAATCCTGTTCTTGTTTAAAAAACCGAGCAAATTGCTGCTCTCCTCTCCTGTACACATTAATTCAAGTTCCAGCTACTATCAAGTTCTTTTCCTTGAGTCTGGAGCCAAGCAATTCAGTTTTCTCCTTTGTTAAGCTGAAAGCTCTGACCAAATAATTTAGCCCGGTTTGAGTAAGCAATTGAAGTTTTACACTGCTTACAAGACATTGAAACTCATCTTCAACTTGTATATCTTTGTCAGGCAGAGATTCATCACTCGATATCCAGAATAACATTCGCAATAGTCACTGTTGGTTCAGGAACAAACAGATCCGGACTGTCGGCTACTGGCCGATTTGCAGATAGTAGTTAAGGTACCGAATTTCTTTTTTGCTTTCGCTTTTTCTTTTGCTTAACCAGTAACATCAACACTATAAAAGTAGGAATCATCTGAATAGTTCCTTGACTCTATCCACACAATTGGAACAGCAAATCTAAAGGATTTTTTCTCCATTTTTAATCATTTGCTAAGGTTTTCTACACAAAGATAACATTCTTTATGCGAAGCCTAAGACTTGTCCTGATCACCAAGTTTTATTCCAAAATATGAAAAATAATCTTTTCTAACAAACTCTGTAATGTTCCTTTGGTGTGTTTTCATCACAAATACTCCACAAATATAATAAAAACTGTCAAGAAAGTTCTTACAACCACAACTTGCCATGACTATAGTAGTTGCTAAAATGTTAGGTTATGTCGACAGCAAGAATGAAAGCAGCTGTGAGGGAAGCAGAAGAAGAAGCATTCAAGTTTTTTGGTCGTGGACCTGTACTATTTATTGTATTTATATTTGCCCTGCTGAAAACTTTATATACAACTTCAAAAGCATTTAAGACGAGGTAGTCATGAACAACTGTCATTATATTTTCTACCTTCATGCACCAAACTTTAAGAGCGTATTTAATTGGCTGAAGTGAAGACAAAGCCTCACCCAAAATTCATTCCATCTGCAAACTGAAGACTAATTAAATCCAATTCAGCTCAATCAGACTTAGCTCAATTTTGGCTCAATCAGACTGGTGCCAAATTAAATTCCAATTCTATTTTTACATTCTGTCAGATAAGAATCCCAAATGTCTCATTTAAAAGTCCATCTAAAAGAATTTTTATTCTCTAACACTACGTCTACTTATGATCCGCAATTGAGCGGCCCAACTGTGAACTAGTTTGTTTACATCTACTGATTGTGTGAGTTCGCCAAAAGCATGTATTGTTAGAATGAATTAAGCAAAGAGTTTGTCTAAGATTTTATGTTGGAAACAGAGTTCCATGTGCAGGATTGCTGGAAATCTTCAAAAAGGAACAGATAGGATCTATCGTGGATCAATTTTATCGGCGTAAAGGATCTATGGTGAATCAATTTTATCGAAAACTCAAACATACCAGTGATACAAGTCATTTATAAAAGTTCAATAAATGTGTGATGATTTGCTACTTTCTGGTTGCCCTTCAACTGATAAAGCATCAACAAACGCAAACAAATTGTAATGTAAAATTATCATGCAAAATTAGGAGAGATGACCATGAGCGTTTCACATAAAACTGTTTGTACCATTCTTGATAATAATTTAGACATGAAGGGCTGAATTTTCTCCTAAAAGAACATCAGAAGGAAGTTCTTAAAGACATGCCCAATTCGTCTAGATCCGACACTATATCTATAAAATGCTTACTAGGACGGCCGAGTTATGTGTTTACCAGTTTGTTATGCAACCAAGTAGACATTGCTGCATAGAGAGGGAAAAGGAGCTGAAATCAAAGTAACTAAGTCATATTGAATCAAAATAAAGTTGACGACTAGTGCGTTTTTATACATTTAGAATTCCTGCAAGAGGGACAACAGTCACCAATTCTAGTTTAGCATCATGACACTTCTACGCAAAAATATCTCCAAAAAAACCAGAACCGTGGAAAAACAAATAATTTATGGTTTTTGCACGCACCTTCATAAGAGACGTTAATTATGAAGTATTTCCAAGCGAAGTTTGGGGATGTCTGAATAAGAAAAGAAATTGAGGCATTAGTTAGAGAATTTAATGATATTTGCAATGGGATGGAGAGTATGCCAGAGGAATGGACAGGAAGAAAAATAATCCCGATATAGAAGAGAGGAAAACGCAGGTGGAGAATTATTGGAGTTACAATAATGAATGGAGTATATACGTTATTTGAAGGAATAGTGAATAAAAGAATTGTGAAATATTTGAGTGAGAACCGGGTGTTGTCAAAACCGAAAGATAGATTTGTAACTGGAAGAGACACAACTGGTAATATGGTAATCATAACTTTACCTAATGAATGAGGAGTTGCGTATCGGAAAGAAATTATACATGTCGTTTTTCGATTTAAAGCACCATTTTAAAACATAGTGAGAGAATTCGAAATGCCAGGAATAATAATTAGGAATGTACGAAGAGGCAAAAGTAAGAGCAAGAGTGGAGAATGGCGTGTCTGAATGGTTTGAAATTAGGAAGAAAATAAGTCAAGGATGTCCAATAAGTAGGAGTTTGTGTAATATTTACATTTCAAACTTAAAAAATATGTTGGGTAACGACAAGGTATTGAGGAAAATAATTCAAGTAGAAAAGTCAAAAATGGAAAGATGGAATAATGGGAAATATAACAGAAAATATTTCAGTATAATAAATAGGGAGGGAATGGCAAAGTATATGACAGCAGATGTGAGCATGTAAAAAAAAGAATGATTTTGCGATTTAGATATGGAAACGAGGAAATGGAAAGAGGAAACTAACTGGATGAGAATGAGAGGGTATGTGGAAGAGATGAGAAAAGATGGAAGCACTGGGTGAATGCACGTACAAATAGGGATAATGGATAGTATTATTGCCTTAGTTGTTTTTTATGCCAGTAGTTTCAGAAATTTAAATTATCACTTTGTGAAAAGCTTCACTTCGTTTCTGTGAAACTTCACTTCGTTTCTGCAATTGAATCTGTAAAACAAAATTCGCTGAAGAAGTTAAAGGCTGTACCGGAAAGTGCCTACAAAAAATAATTTGACGACTACTCTTTGGCATATATGTTTTTCTTCAAATGATGTATGTTTTGAAAGCAGAGAAATAAATTTTCTAAAAGAATTATGTTCGCGCCTTTTGGAACCTACCCAGCGGGTGGAGAATTGTATTCTAACATGTGAAACAAATTATTTTAATGCAATTGATTTCGAGACCCTCCACGGATGAATATTGAAGGAATGTCGTTCCCATGGAATAAGCAGGCTTTCTAGTTGGACATTAACGCTTAGCATTTTTATCAATTTTGATAAAAATACTATGTATTTACGACACACAAAACATGGAACAAAAAACATAAAATCTAAATTTCATTTCTGGGAATCGCTCTTCTTTACCTCTAATAAAATTGTTTTATTAGTGGATAAAGTAGCATAATGACTTTATGTGTTGTCAGCGACTAAAATAAATATAAATAAACCATGACATGTTCATCCCTTTCAAACGACAGCTCTTTATTATTAGTTAACAAGGGTTATTCTTTCTAAAAGAATGCTGATTGTATCAGATATCATCTGTTTAATCTTAAACCTTTCGTATTAACTACTATCATAGTCAATGGCGTAACAACATAAAATATAATTCAAATAAATGATCCATGAATCAAGAGTTACTGTGTGATCATACATAATTGACTTTAGTATGTGATTAATTGTGATTAAGAGATATGATATATATGATATGATATAATAGTCTACATCTAATCACAGTCGAACGACATTAACGTACTCTCGTATTGACGCCAGGACATTTCTTAGTTGGTAGAACATTAATCACACCTCCAGATACAATACACACTGCCATACACATTGTAACACGAATCAGCGTTGGAAACTATTTTAGAAATTAAAAGAAGACCTCTAGGTAGCCCTATATTTTATGAACACCCAAATAGAAACTTATGAAAATAAGTGCTACAGATGTGGTTCAAAAGACCATTACATAAAGAACTGCAAGAAAACTCTAGCTACACCACCTTGTATAATATTTAAGAAAACAAATCACTCAGAAAGTGACTGTTATTTTAGAAAGAAAGAAAATGTGAGAGATAACAAAGTGGCGTTTTCCTTACATGAAGAAAATGACGATAAGAAATCAATAACTTTCATTACGGACTCAGGAAGTACTAGTCACATGGTGAAAGACTAAACCGTTTTTGAAAATATTACAGAATCAAAATCAAAAATACTCGTAACAAAAAATCAAACATGCAAGCAGAAGGCAAAGGTAATATTGACACTAATAACTGTATACTGAATGAAACAAAAACCCCAACTAAACAAAAATCTATTGTCTGTAAATGCGATAACAGAAAATTAAGGAACTTCTTTCACGGAAAATGACTTTCTTGTATATTTACTCACAATCGGTTTCGGCTTTAGTTGAAGATCATCATCAGTTGAAGAAGTGTATTTAATTTATTTACTTGTGTATAGTGAAATCAATTTAATATATTTCTAACCTAATAATGGTCACAAACCGCAACCGGGTTGTAAATAAGGAATTATATAAAATATAGGAATGATTGGATAGATCTTTAACGCCACTTTCAGTTTTAATAACCACTTCCTATGTTTAACTTCAACTGCTTTTGAGATATTTCTAATTTTGTAACAGAATTCTCAAGTTGCTTAAATTTTGCACGATCGGGTTGGTCGTGCAATAAATATTTATATAAATAATCAATTTTGATAAATAATCCATTTTGACATTTATTTTAAATTTTTATTTATTTATAGAAAAAATTACTCTAGTAAAAAGGTAGTAAATAACGTAAATACTGAGATTTTAATTTATGTCTCATTGTACCTAATTAAATAAACATCCATTAATAATTATTTTATATTTAAAATATTAAGGGTG
>WYDF02193116.1:0-35928 GCA_009867245.2 Adranes taylori | reverse complement strand
CAACTATTATAATTAATTTCTTAATTTCTGGTTGTGACATTGCAACGATATCTATTCTCCCAATATGTTTTAATATAATGTAAGTTCAAAATAATACTAGCAGCGGCACCTAACTGATGATACGAAAACATGTGTTGATGAAAAGTGAAGGTAACTGCAAATAATTGTTTCTAAATAAAACCAAAGACTATATATATATATAGTATATAGTCTTTGATAAAACTCTCGTATACATTATCATGCGTGATTGAAACACATATAAAATCATTTGTTCTTTGAAAACTCATTGGCTTGTTAGTGTATTTTTTGCCCTCTGCTGCTTACATTTCCCCTACCTACATTTATTAGTTTTTTGATATCAGTTCTAATGTTTCGTGCTCCTCATTATAGAACCTAACATTTTTCTTCTATTTTCATTTTTTTATAAGCCACTATAACTCTGTTACCCTTGCCTCTTTCCTCCGCTACTTC
This sequence comes from Adranes taylori, assembly GCA_009867245.2. Lineage (NCBI taxonomy): Eukaryota > Metazoa > Arthropoda > Insecta > Coleoptera > Staphylinidae > Adranes > Adranes taylori. The sequence goes on along the minus strand of WYDF02193116.1, from coordinate 35,457 downwards.
TTCTTACAGTATGACTTGCTCTTCCCTTTATTTTTCTGTTAAGTCGTTATTTATGGATATCCTTGTGACCCTTATTTTGTATTTATTTTTCATATTCTTCAAAACTCTTTGGCTTTACTAGTGAGTCCGTTTCTCCCTCTTCTTATTGCTTGTTTTACATTTTTTCTACTTAGAGTTTCTCTGTAATACAAAGTTTTACCTCTTCTGTTTATGCTTCAAATTCGTTCTCTTCTAATCCGTCCTTGTTTTTCCATTTTTGTTCTCAATCTCTGCATCCCTTCTTTTATTTATCTTACGTCTCTCTTCCTGTCTTCATCCCTTTGCTGTATATCTTCTAATTTTTCTTTCAGTGTTTTATTTAATTCTTTTATCTGCCTTAAATGATCCACTACTATCTGCAGCTTTTCCATTACTAATCCGTGCTTTTCTTTCATCATGTTCACAACCCATTCGTTTTGTCTTGGTCCTCATTTACCTTATCTACTTTCCCTTCTTCTTTTTGATTCTTGTTTCCTTTGTACCAGCATTAGTCTGCTAATCTTCCTGTAGCCGGATATTTACCCTCTAGTAAGAGCTTGTTAACAACTACCAATGTTTTTTGCCATTATTTTGGCCACCTCATCAAAAATTCGATCTGGCCTTTGTTCCACCTTCTATTGTGATGTATTCTGTTCGATTTTCTTAGTTTTTCTTATTCTCCAGTCTGATGATTACTTGTTTATGGTCTGACTCACTTCTTTGGATCCTTTCTATCAGATTTTGTGCTCTTTGGTTTAGTAGGGCATAGTCGATTACTGATCTTCCTTGCTGTCAAATATATATCCACTCTTTTTCCTCATCCTCCATTTAGTTTCCGCTCATTATTCACACACAGTCTATGTTCTTCTGTCCAATCTATTAAAGTTTTTCCTTCTTTGTTGGTAATTATGTCTCTCGAATGTCTTTTGTTGCGTGGGCTCTCTTTATGTGTCTGTGTCTGTCGTATTCTGCTATTGAGGTCTCTCCCAATTGTGAGGTTCATTTCCCCCCAGCTAACTGTTGTTTCAAATACTATCATTCAATGTTCGTTTCCTATTTTTATCCTAGTCTCAATTATACCTTCTATTTTGTTTTCTGTTTCTGCCAATTGTTTAATTTTCTTTCTTATTCTCATCAGTCTCCCCCCTTTCGGCCTTCCCTTTCTTGTATCTTTTGTGACTACTTTTGGGTACCATCTATGACTTTTTGGTAATTTTGCTAGTGTTTCCTCTATTTATTTTCTCGTTTCCATATATCGGAAAATATTATATCATGTTCCTTTATAAACTGCCAAAAAAATTTATCCTGTCGTTCTATTGCTTCTATGTTCCAATGTACCACCTGTATTTTATCCTTTTTTATCTTGTAGTCTGTTTTTGTTCTTACTTGCGGCTTGTTTAATATTTTTTTGACTTTTTATCTCTTTTTCTCAATTCAAAGCTTTCTCCCATTTGCTTCTTAATATTTTTGTCTTCTCGTGCTTTATCTCCCTACATTTATTACTTTTTTGATATCATTTCTAGTGTTTGGTACCTCCTCATTATAGAACCAACATTTTTCTTCTAGTTTCATTTTTTATAATCTACTATAACTCGGTTCCCCTTGCCTCTTTCATCCGCTACTACTTCTTTTAGCATGGCGTACACTTTTCCTTTCTTCATCCCTTTGCTGCATATCCTCAAATTTTTCTGTCAGTCTTTTATTTTCTCCCTTAGTTACCTTAAATCTTCAACTACTATATGCAGCTATTCCATCACTAATCCGTGCTTTTCTTTCATCATGTTCACTACCCATTCTTTCGTTTTGTCTTGATCTTTAGTTAATCTACTTTCTCTTCTTCTTTTTAATTCTCATTTCCATTAGTAGTTTTCTAGAACCGACTTGTATTTTGGAAATAGTTCTCGTATAATATGGTCTATTTCTGGTGCTATTTGAACGGACACAGCGACGCAATCCTCGATTTTTTTTCTCACGTACGATTATTGATTGAACATACATATTGTTGGCCAGTCAACGATAATACATGTAATTATGTCACTTTCTGGGTTTTTAAAGTTTGATGGTGCGCTACTACTTTAGTTAACTTCATATTACATTCTTATCAACACGCTGATATACGTAGATATACGAACGAGCACGTGTAACTGGGTGTTATTATGTATTGCGCGTGTATTACTATCTATTTACGTAACCTCAAATGACAGTGTGACGTCATCATGACATTGTAGAGCCGCCATTCAACTGTAATGACACTAATCTACCGACCAAGGTTCGATTTTATTGCAGCATTAATTATTTTGGGACTTATAAAAATGGGTAGTAATCACACCTACTGCATATAAAACTATTTAGAACATATTATTTTTTGTTTTAGATTTTATTATTAATAAAATAGTTAATGATGTTGTTTGTTTATTCTTTGAACGTTCTTGTTAATTCGTGTTTTTTTTTTGTTATAATCGCTACTAGTTTTTACTGCACTTACACTTGTGTTTTTAACTTCTTTCGCTTTTTGTTTGGTTTTTGTTCATATTTGTTATTTAAATTTAAAAAATACGCTTTTATTTTGTAGTAGAAATTCTGTTTAATATAATTTAACAATTTTATTGTATATAGATTTATATATAAACATTTTATTTATAATTTTCTAGGTTTCGAAAACAAATTACATTTTTTTTTTGTTTTAGGCCGTTTATAAGAAATTATATCTAGACAAGCAATGATTTTGCTGTGTATGATTTATGTATTTAAATAATTGGAAAATTCAAAACAAAGTGCTGCAAAAACATGAAAAAATAAAACTGGGACTTATAATCTTCGATGATGCTTCTTTCTTATATTTGATTCTTTAAAATAAATAATCCACACACATATTAATCTACTAAACCAAATAATTATTTTTTAATCTTATTTCTAAAAGTGACTTTTATACAAGTTGTAAGTCTCAGTTTGATTATAAATATGAGAAATTGTTAAATTATATAATATTTATGCCATTTAGTATCTGAATTGATTTAATATGTATATATTTCAGACAAAAAGTCTCATTGAAGATAGTGTTGGATAATTTTGGATAATATGGTAAACCTTTGGGGAAAAAATATAACTAAAGTTGTGAATAGTAATCTTTGGAAACTAGTTTCAAATTAGATAATTTAACATTAGCGTGCAATGTTCATGAGAAATTCATAATTGAAATTTGTTATACAATATATCCAGGGTATGTAATTTCTAATAGCTACAGTATTGCTATCTCCTAAAGTAGAAGAAATAAAGAAAAATGTAGATAATTAAAAAGCAAACGTCAGCATTCACATTTTTAGAGTCGTATTTGAAATATTTAAACACAAAATTTTGTAACTATAAAATTTTCTCTAGCATTCATATTACCGATAATCTTAAAAAAGCTTTTAAAGTATTTTTTTGATGCATAAGTTACATTCTTAAGTTTGCCGTCAACGTTTCGTAACTGCGTCAACACCATCAGCATTTTTTTTTAAATACGGACCTGATTTTTTTTTTTCGTCGAATCGTTTCAAAATTGTGTTCTAAATACAATCCTGTATGATTAATAATCATTTGTAACAATTTGCTTTTTTCCTCTATAATAGTTTTTTCAGATATGTCGCATTCTCATATTAAGAAAGGTACGACAAAAAGTGTAAAATATTTGTTATATGGGATTTCTGAAAAAAAATGAGTTTTTATTTTTTAATTTTGCAGTTACATCCTCTACGGTTAAAATTTCTAATTTCAAATTACTTTTTAGCGATTTTAATATTTTTTTCGTAAAGCTCAAATATTATATTCTCTAAATATATTATTTCTGTCACACTATGTATCACTGATTGATGTCTTAGATATTTTTTGTAGATTTCAATATGTTTTAAGAGTCAACGTATTGTTTTATGCGTGTATTCATGAGGATGCCAAAAATTATAATATTCAGGTATTAAATTTATTTGATGTTTTAACAAAGGATTTTTAAATATACATATCAAAATTTAATTACATAAAGTTATTATGTCTCTCACTGTTCTCGTAACTATGTTTTGATATCTCATCAGTATTTAAATAGGTAAGCACTTTTACAATTTACATCACATATATTTTTGTTATGATATTGACACGTTGAAATTTGAGTTGTTCAGTTCTTGCCGAAACACACTCAACCAAAGGATATTGATAGACCAAAGAATATTGATTTATTTAGGGCGTCGTCAAACTAATAAAAGGTAGGTTCTTTGGGGTTTTAATACATTCATACATGAATAAAATTGACAATAAAACTATCATTATTCTTTGCCGTTGCTTAATAAAAACCAAGTTTCAATCTTAATAAAGCAAGTACAGTCAATGAATAAATCAACACATTTCAAATAAAACACGATTGATTTTAAAATACTCTATTAATAACTAATTTATTTTTACATGCAATTATAGTGGGTTTACGAATTTTGCCAAATAATAAAACAAGTATGGTTAAGATCTATTTGATTTACATAAATGTTGATACGAATACAGCGCAGTTTTCCTCCCAGCCGAAAATACATAAAATAACGACAAAGCAATATTTAATTAATAGTAATCATTACTTACTTAATTCCTTTCGCTCTTATCCAGAGCATAGGGCTTCGATGAAGTTACTCCAGCGCACTATATTTCTAGCGAGGACCTTCAGCTCTGCAAAAGTTTTTCCTTCCTTCTTTGCTTCTTCATCTACATTCTTTTCCCATGATGTCTTTGGTCTTCCATGTTTCCTTTTTCCCTGCAGATTCCAAAACAAAACTTGTTTCTCCACAGCATCCTGGCTTTTTTTCCGGAGGGTATGACCAATCCACTTCCATTTTCTTCTCTTCATTTGACTAAAGATGGATTCCTCTCTCGTTTTGTTTCTAAGATCTTCGTTAGATATTACATTTGGCCAGAAGATTTGGAGAATTTTTCTGAAGCATCTATTCAGGAAGACCTTCAAGCTGCTGGTGATTTTGGAGATGACCTTCCAAGTCTCACAAACGCACTGCTATCTCATTGGCTCTGAATATTCGGAGTTTGGTTGTTGTGGAAATCTCTCTTGCCCCCAGAGTGGATACAATGGATGCACTACCATCATGTGTGACTATGCTCCCAAGGTACATGAACTCTTCTACATTTTCGATGTCCTCATTGTTCACTCTCAGTGTTCTTACATCTCTTGTGTTTATCTTCATAATCTTTGTCTTGGAGTAGTTTACTTACAGACTCACCATCTTGGCTTCGTACTCGAGCTCTTGGAGTTTCTTTTCCATATTAACATGGTTCTGTGAGATCTAGATCCTCCAATCGTTCAGTCAGCTTCCACTGAATGCCCCTCTTTTCCATCCATAACTTTCCTCATCACCTCATCCAGAACCAATAGAAAGATTGTTCGGGACAGAATACATCCCTGGCGAATTCCTGACTTGACTGCGAATGGTTCCGTGATTTCCCCCCAGTGGATGACATGGCATGTATAGTTATTGTATGTTTCTTTAATTACTTTTGTTATATTCTCCGGCATCTAATATTTCGGCAAGGTTTTCCACATACAGCCCCTTTTGAGGGAATCCAAGGCCTTTTCAAAATCTACGAACAGAAGATGGTTAGTGATAATTTCATCGAAAACTGTTCGATAATAATACGAAGCGTGTTAATTTGGTCGGTACAAGAACGATGACTTCTAAACCTTGCTTGCCCCGTCCTTTTTTACTTGGATATGATAGTAGGGTGATTCCTCTCCAATTATGTGTTAGTGGTGTCCCCTTTGATGAGGATCCCTCTCTCCATTCCTATGGCAAGTTTTCGTTGTTCCAAATCTTCTTGAGTAGAGGGTACAGAAGATCAGTGGCGATACCTGGGTCCGCTGACAGGAGATATCTGCGTGAAATATCTGCTACAAGAAAGAGCCTTTACATTTCTCAGCTGCTTGATCGCTGCATTGATCTCCTCCTTGGAAGGTGGGTCCGAGTTAGTTACATGTCCTACTCCTCTATTCTCTATTCTTTCCCTATAATCATTAGAGTAATTAATAAAGGCTCAGTTAACTGATAACATAACAAAATATAGTATGGTTCTAATTTATTAAATTTGCATAGATGTTTATCTGCTACCGGTACACTTTATTTTCAATACGTAAGTAAATATAAAAATTAGTAAGCAATATCTAAATAAAAGTTAATTGTTTGTTAGCATGGTCTGAAATGAAAATTAGCTGTATTAAAATAAATTATTTACTCAGAATTAAACCAAAGAACACTCTAGGTATTCAATTTCTTAATCAAGATTTATAATAAAATATTTGCCTAGTTACATCTGCCGTTTCACTTTTATATTTTCCGGTCGAGCGTTTCGACAGAAGTTTGTTGCATCTCACTTCTACTTATTAAAAAAACCTATCGCTCAAATTATTTTTTCATTATCTCTCTCTAACAACATGTACGCAAAAACTAATTCGCGTAAAAAAAAACTGTTTTCTTTACCCCCTTTATTCATATTTTATCGCGTCGCGATAAGTTTTCCCTTCGTCTACGAAGTGACACCTGTGTGATGAAATCATCCTCCGTGTTTTTCAAATTTTTCAGATAGAATGAATCTCAATTTTATTCGGAAATTAATTAATTTTACTTGTTTCAAAATTAAATCAAATTATAATGATAGATTACTACATTAATTTATGGAATTTATTGATTTTAATCATTTTACATCTTTTAGACATTATTTCCTTTGATTATTTAAAATTATTTAAATGTTTATAACATAACCAAAAATCTCAAGATACAACAAAATAAAAATTTGTGAAGTTAATTAAATGCTTTTATTTTGTACGTAGGGAACAATAAATTTATCAAATAAGTTTTTACGAGAAATAAACTCTTATTGCATTACTGTCATTAATAAATTGTTAAAACATCAAATTTCGTTAATAATCGCTTAATCATAATAATTCGATATTTATCATGATGATTGTTTAATATATGTTTTGACTAATTTCTATAGTTTTGTCGCTGGCGTCATTTTGCGCGAACGAATTCCAGCTTTCGAACGAATGTTATGGCGCGCATGTCGCGGTAACGTTTTTCTCCGCCAGGCGGAAATTGAAATGCCATTAGAAGATCCAACAACGGTAATTTAATTCCCGTAAAATTCGCTTTGAAATAAAGATTAAAATCTATTATGGCCTATGGCCATCTGATGTTTTTTTAGGGTGATCAAGTTTTCAAATCGGTCTTCATCATCTTCTTCCAAGGTGATCAACTCAAAACGCGTGTGAAGAAAATTTGTGAAGGTTTCAGAGCGACATTGTACCCATGTCCTGAAGCTCCGGCTGATCGACGTGAAATGGCAATGGGTGTTATGACACGAATTGAAGATTTGAATACTGTAAGTTTTTTTATGAATATCATCTAATTTGGGTCTTATTCTAACATTTACATAAAACTGTTTGATGTCATTCCTCGTAAAATCATCCAGGCCTTGACACACGTTACAGAATATTATCTTACTAAAGTAGGATCATAATTATGTTACTGATTACCGTACTGCTTTTATTCTCAGTGCTCTTGTATGATATTCAGGGGTGACAAAGAAAGTGGCTTCTCTATCATTATTAACTACACAAATTTATATCTATATATAAACACATATACATACGTAATAACGGTGGAATATAATGCGGTTTATTCTTAATAATATTTATAATACTTAGATATGACTCGACTCGGGATTTTTATTGGCAGACAATGATAGTTGAAGTTAATTATAATGCAGAAATTATTAGACTGTTCCATACCATTTCATTAATAAAAAGTAAGCAAGTCAAAAGTACCAACCGACCGGAAATCGGGAGAGCTGGGTTCGATTCCCGGATGAGCTAAATTTTTTCAGAGATACAATTGATCATATTAATTTCAAATTTACATATTATTACACCGAGGGGGACATACCTCAAGAATTATCTATTTTCTAATACTGTAATATATTAGATGCTTTGTAGAATAGGCGAGGCGTGTGATGAGATGAGTTTTTATCGTTATCTCCGAAAATGTATCGAAATAAGCGGCGGTGATGATTCTCACGAGTTATCGCATATAGCCATCCTTTGTCTGGAGTGGATGGCAGTGGCACGTCGCCTGGAGCTGTCGGCGCAATCGGCTAACCGGGGGCGATGCTGACTTCTTGCTGTTTTGATTGTGTTGTTGGAGTAGGCACATCTACTAACATGCGTGGTTTTGGCGGGCAGCGCAGCTTCATGGGCCTCTCTGGAGTTGTTTCTTGCTCATCCCCGTTGGCTTGGTGTGTTTGACGTTTGACCTCTCTCTTCGCATTGATTAATAGCTGACAAGGAAGGGTAATGAAATATTACGTGTGAACGAATTGAAAGACGAAGACAAGAGGATAAAATATTCCGCAGAATTAATAATATAATAAACTTGACTTGTTATTCGTCAAGTTTACTACGACCTTGGATTACTAAGCGTTTAATTTAAATAAATAAAACAAGCAAATTGCTATTGGCGCTTATAACAAAGCTTTATTGAATCTAGATTTATATACAGCAGTCGTATTTCTCTGGCTGGAAGGATTTTATATAATAGTATAACACATAAAGACATGAAACAGATAAAACTGTGTAAATAACATATTAATCGACTAAGAAACATACAACTATGTAAGAAACAAGTGAATAGACTATAACAATTCTAATGAATAGAGTGTACCGAGCCAAACGTAAAGCTCCACTCACTTCATACTGCACTTAATATATTATTAACAGAGGCGTTACTCTATGCGCGCTCGCTTGACACAGTACGCCATATAGACAACATATAAATATATCAATATTTACTACATATTAACCAATCAGATCTCGCAGAAAGAACGCTATTAGTATAGAGCCACTAATAAGAATAACTTATAGAAGCGGAAATATATATAATCAACGGTGTAGGAGAGAGGTTTACCTCATTTGATTATTATGGGACGGATGCATCGAAGGCAGACAATGACGAACAAATGCATCTGTGTGCGTAATTAGTGGTTTTAGTGCAACTCCGTCTCATTGTGCGTCTCCTCTCGTATGCGTTTTATGGATAGCGGGTTTAGGCACGTGTTTGATATTTGTATTCGCGTATTAATCTCTTTCCACTGCATAGGTCTTAAACATCTAGGTTGGCTGTTGTTTATTAAATTTTTATTTAGCGAATGTATATATTATATCATAATTAAATTAAATTTGATTAAACAATTTATATTATATTAGAGAATTAATTATATTAATTAATTGAATTAATTTACATGGGATTTGTTATTCAATAACAGTGAAATTTTCATTCTTTGGAAATAATAATTTTTATACATTACATGCTACTGTTCTATTTCAAACACAAACTCGAGAATATTTCCCAATACATCGATGGGCTATGTAACGCTGATGTCTAATAGTACATTTCTAATTTTGATTGTTTTAAATGCTCAATTAAAGTAAATTTTGAAACAGGTATTGGGTCAAACACAAGATCATCGTCATCGTGTATTGGTAGCGGCAGCGAAAAACATCAAAAATTGGTTCGTCAAAGTGCGAAAAATTAAAGCAATCTACCATACGTTAAATCTCTTTAATTTGGACGTAACTCAAAAATGCTTAATCGCCGAATGTTGGGTGCCCGTTTTAGATCTCGAAAATATTCAGCTCGCACTTAGACGCGGAACGGTAAGTTTGTATTATTATTTGATTCACTAGTTACATAAATATAAATATAATTTAATCATGAATTTACTTCCAATACATTTGTTTCTTTACATTGTAAATTTTGCTAATACGAATTAGGGATGGTTAGTACGAACGTACTGGAACGTGTTATTTTGGAACAAATACTCCTTGAAAATGATTTTGTACCTGTGGCTGGCATACGCACTAACAGGTCCAGTGATTCCGCAAGTGATCGTTCGTGTTTCGCTTAAAACAACTTTTACGTCAAAAATTATTTTAAGAAATTTATAGAAATGTTTTATCTACTTCCTTTTTCTTCATCAAAAATAAAACAAATATTTTAATAAATTAATACGAATCTCTGCATTGCTCGTGTCCAAATATACATATTTAGACAATCAGAGCCCGGATACTCACTGAGTCAGTACAAAATCCAAAAGAATCGGGGGCTTCGGGGCAGGTAGGATCTGTAAGTAACAGGAACAGGTCCTACCTCTTCTACAAAAATACTATGTTTACCCACCTCTAATACGAAGTACATAGGACTATAATTTAATTCTTATTTATACTATATTAATTCCATTATAATTTGAACTACTAAATAAATTAATCTTATTATATTTCTTAATTGAATTATTCAAATTTATTGTTATTTGTTGGGTTGTAATTTTACTGCAACAACTACAGAAAGGAATAATTTAATGAGTCTAGAGTTTTATTAGAACTTTGTTTATTTTTAGAACTACTAATTAACTGATTTTTATTTAAATATTATTTTTAGTGAATATATTGCAATATGGTTTAGTGTGTGGCTTATAATTTATTATAACTTACAAAAATCTTTGTTCAAATGAACTTTAAACAAACTTCTTTTAGTAGAACTACTACAGCAACATTTAAATTATTTTTTATTGAACCCGAATTTGTGGTCAGATTTTCGGTCAGGTATTTTGATCACTAAACTAACGGGTATGGATTTCAAGGAACAAATACTTTCTTATTTGTTAAAATCTAGTATGATTAATCTACGATATGTATTTATGAACAAGTATTGCAGTTTCCAAAATTACTGTCAACGCATAATTCATACGTCTTCAGGCAGGTGGCACCACTAGTCTTGTTTTGATCTTATTTGTAAATTAATTTCTGTTTTCACTTCTTTTAGCCGGCTCGCATGATAAATAGAATGGTGATTTCATGAGTTTACGGGCACTCGGTGTATTAATATAATGATTGAAATTCTATTTATCGGTGTATTAATTTAATGATTTAAATTAATATAATCATTTGTGTCTTTGAAAAGTTCAAGCCACTAATGATTAATTTTAAGTTCAATCACCGAGTGCCCGTACACTCATGAAATATCAATTCTATTTGTCATGCGAGTCAGCTAAAAGGCGTGAAAACAGAAATTAATACACAAAGATCAAAACAAGCCTAGTGGGAGACGCATGATTTATGCGTTGACGGTAATGTTGGAAACTGCAATACTTGTTCATCAATACATATCGTAGATTAATCATACGAGATGTTAACACGTAAGTAATTATTTGTTCTTTGAAATCCATCGCGGAAATCACGCGGAAAATTTATTATGGTAATAGACGATATTCGACAAATTAATTTCAATCATTTTCCAAACATGGCCGATCACCTATAAACAATCCAAATTGTTTATAGGTGATCCTTTGTTCCAGCTGCTCCTTTTCCTTATTCCATTTTTCTTCTTTCTCCCTCACCATTTTCTTACATTCCTCGTTCTCCGCCCTTATCTCCCTCATTTCATTCATTAACATTCCCATCTGTCTTAAAAGCTCCTTCTCAAACTTAGTCATTTCTTCACTCTCTGTACCTTCTCTCCCCTCCTCCATTTTTTTCCTTTTCAGGCTTTCACTACTTCCCCAGCTGTTAGATCTGTTCAAAAATCTGTCCATTTTTCTTTTTTGTTTGTATTTTTTAATGTATCTATTGAACATTCACTAAAATAAATCAATAGTTTCTACTTGACTAATTAAGTTATTTGACAACCTTATAATATTTACTATCTATTTTATTTGTTTACATTGCACGATTCAATGAGTTTTTGTTCTCGTATTTAATTGTTTTTATTTATCTCTGAACACGCGTTCTAGCAACTAATTATCAATTATCTCACTTATTACCGCACAAAAACTTTCGCCTTTATTTCTTTATCCTCGTAACCACTATTACAACCACCAGCGTATGCCACTCACAATTAACTTGTTCTAATTACACCTATTTCTTCTAATTAACGGAGCTACTCGACTGACACAACTATCCACCTTAAGGTTACCGTAATGTTACCGTGTTTACCGTAAATACTATGTTATATGTATATTACACCTACCTTTCTTTATAATTCTTTATAATATTTACAGGAACGAAGTGGTAGTTCAGTGCCACCTATTTTAAATCGAATGGAAACGCCTGAAAATCCGCCAACCTATAATCATACTAATAAATTCACTGGCGCATTTCAATCATTGATAGATTGTTATGGGGTAGCATCGTATAGAGAAATGAATCCGGCCCCATATACTATTATAACGTTTCCGTTCTTATTTGCTGTGATGTTCGGTGATATGGGCCATGGTTTGATTATGGCCCTATTTGGCGGCTGGATGGTACTCAAGGAGAAACCGTTGGCTGCTAAAAAAATTGAAAGCGAGGTTAGTTTAATGTTGCTTTTTTTCATTTTTTAGATCCTGTAAGAATAAAAGTCGATATTCGAATGCTTCTTGACTCTTTTACATGTATTAATTACGCGACATTTCACTCATGAGCGACATATGGCATACATGCCTGGGGCCATTGCAGCCACACAAAAGACGTGTTGGCTATGCAAAAAAGCGCTCGTTGGGTGCATCGCAACGCACATCCTACCGACCAATCTTTGCTGAACTCAAGATCATGACAATCATTGCTGTATACGTGTGGATATGCGTTACGGACACTCATCGCAAAAAAAGCAATCTGCCCACCAGAAGTGATTTTCACACTTATAGCACAAGATCGGGAAGGAATAAACTAGCAACAACACATAGTTAACGGCCTTATAAGCTTTACAACGCGCTCCCTGAACAATGGAAATCACTTACAACCTTAACATTCAAGAAAACGTTAAAGGATGCCTTGAGTAAAGTAGCTATCTACAATATACAGGAATATATGGAGAGCTTTGGGACATGGACAAAAGAATTTAAAAAAAAACTAAATCAAATTCGTAAATGTCTGTATGTATTGTGAATATTTTATTGTGAAATAATTCACGTATTGTAGCACTGTTTTGTTTTTGTGATAATAAACACGATATATCTATCTAATTGATATTGTCATTTTAGAAAGACAATTACCTAAGGACGATGTAACCATTGATTTAATTTTGAAAGTATGTAATACCAACAAGGAAGAAAGTTAACATCACAATTTAATTACAACAAATGTTTTAAAAACGCGGCTAGTTCAAGATTATGGACCATTTCACGCATTATTACAAGCGATCATCGGCAATATTTTGAAAGACCAACAGCCTAAACAACAACTCTTCAGCTTAAACCGCTATCCGGCTGTTTGCTTGAAAATAAAAAAATTGTTTTAGGACTTATTCATTTTTGAATTCGGCCAACACTACACTTAAGCATTGTCGGACGCTTATAATTTTTTTATATCGGCATTACAAATACTGAGTGAGAAGTTAGGGTGAGAGTAAGTGAGAAGTTAAGAGTGCTCAACAATCGAGATTTGAGTACAACGAAGATACATTTAACAATCAAGCCATTAATATCCTTTTCCGCGCTATTTTCTCTAGTAAATGCAGATACGCTGCAAATCAATTAGATCTTACCAGTTAGAATAGTATTGGGGGCTAGTGGCTTAGGTAGTAGAGTCGTGGTCTTTCAAAATATTGCGCCAATGATGCTTCTACTAAAGAAGGTGCTGATGATAATGCGTGAAATGGTCCATTCTTCTTGAACAAAGCCGCTTTTTAAAGACATTTGTTGTAAATAAATTGTGATGTTAACTTTCTTACTGGTATTGCGTACCAGCAAGGTAAAAAAATTAAATTAATTTTTTTGCTTTTGTTTTATTGTCTTTCTTGTAGCTAGAGGTTGATTTGCTTTGTAGGTTGCTTTGCTTTGTAGCAAAGCAATCCCTTACTTTGTACGATTCTTCAGGTATTTCGCCCCTGACTACCGATTGAATCAAAAATCAAGTGAAAATAAATAAACACCTAAATTATAAATAATTATTTCAGATATGGAATATGTGTTTTGGTGGTCGTTACATCCTCTTACTAATGGGCGTATTTTCAATGTATACCGGTTTGATATATAACGATGCCTTCTCAAAATCGATCAATCTCTTTAACTCAAAATGGACGATTGGTGAAACCACACGTGAAGCCATAAAGCACAAAGAGGAAATATGGTCATTAAATCCAGCAAATTCTGATGAATATGCTCAATATCCTTATCCATTCGGATTAGATCCAGTATGGCAATTTGCTAAAAATAAAATTATTTTCCTCAACGCGTATAAAATGAAGGTGAACTCATTTATTTGATAATCGTTTTTGGAAATTAATATTTTGAATTACTTAAATTTTTAGGTATCGATCGTATTGGGTGTGTTTCATATGTTATTTGGATTAAGTATGAGCTTATGGAATAATTTATATTTTAAAAATCGTTTGGATATTTACTTCTCATTCATACCTCAAGTTGTTTTTCTCTGTTTCCTTTTTCTTTATATGGTTTTACTAATGTTTATCAAATGGATTACATATTATCCCACAGATGATAGTAAGTCTTTTTAACAATTTTTTTTAAATAATTGTTAATATACAAATTACATTTTTTGCATTTTTCTGTATATTTTTTTCTTAAACTAGTTTCGGGTCAAACTGTTTAGCTAAATAATAGCTACATTGTTACTATATGTATTCAAATATGTTTTTAATACATATATTTAGTAATTTATTATAAATGTATACCAGAAGTAAAGGACACTATGTCAGAAAAATGGAATTTTGTAGGAGACTCTTTTAAAGTTTTTTTGTGTCACAGCTTTCTTACTGAGGAAGATTTTTCAATGAAACTCTACATCTAGTCATTTGACTATTTACTTTAAAATTACTGTAACTTTTCAAGTTAATTGCTTTGTAAAATTTATTGCATTTTCCTTTCAGTAAATATATTAATATTTCTGAGATCCTAACTTATGTCTTATTGTTAGTAAAAAATGCACTCAAAATCAAAATCTTACCCTTCGTCATTTTCTGGATAATCTCGAGTCTTCATAGAAATTGGTAAATTCTTATAAAAATCATGACATACAGAAGAAAAAAATGGCAACAGTGACATTAGGTCATTATATTTTAATCGAGAAATTGATTTCAAGTTAATAATGACGGGTAGTAAACCTTTAGGCCATATAATGTATTTGCTTCGGAATCGTATCATATCAATTCTTTGAAGTCATGATCGAAAGAGATTCTAAAACACCATTTTCCAATATTCTTTTGGAGCACCTGAAGGTAACACATTTAGACAACAAAAGACGTTTTCCAGTTCTTGAGATCTTCTTGAGATGTGAATTTCTTTGCCGATACACACTGACTTCAGATATTTGAAATCTGCACATTCCATATTAGGTACATTGAATTTGACATGGCAGTTGTTTGACAAATTAATTTTGCCAGTCCTAAGGTGCCAAAATTGACATGATGGTGTCTTCTTCCTTTTCTTTATATATGTCCTTGAACTGTGTCCGTCTATATATGGATATGGTCCTTTAACAAGAACTTCTGATTTATTTGTTGAATAAATTCGGATAGGTTTTCAAAATTTAAAAAAAATGCCATCACTTGAGCCTTATCCGTATTTTGTACACTTTGTAGATTTTTTTGACATAAATGCAGTTTCAACAATCTAGCAGCGCGATAATGTTGTACATAATGCATTTTCAGTTATATTTACTCTTTTCTTACTGTATTATAACACCAACATTAAAATATTAGTATAATAATTTAAGTTCAAATTTAAGTTAATACAGTGAACAAGCAAACAAACAAACAAACTAACCCATTGGCATATGATGCAATACCTAATAACGTGAACGTACAAGGAACTTTGTCTACATGGCACTGTAGTGTTTACAGTACATGTAGAGACAAACGGTTTCAAGTCCACTTTGTATACCTTTGCCTCTAAATGAAATGTGACGTGATGATCCCTTATGTAAAATGAATATCTATGTTATTATTGACGTTGGACTTAGTGCCTTGTATCTTTCTGGAAAGCAACAAAGGAGCAGTAACCTACAAGGGTTATTCCTATTCTAAAAAATGAACATAGTGCCTTTACCTTCGATATACAGATATATAAATATTTTTATGTATATATTAATGTTCAAATATAAATATTTGTCAAATATTAAAAAAGAATGACACTTAATATTTTATTATCACTTTATTTAACTATATTTTTCTACAAAATAACGTTGACATATATTTTTTAGTGTAACTTTATTAAACATGGGCAATTTAATGGATAATAATAATAATAGGGACATTAAGTAATAATACAATCAGCGGCTTCGAAGTGTCCACCTCGAGAGTGCAAATTTTACGGCGACAATTTGTCCCACTTTCAGCACAACGATTGATTTTGACCCCTTATTTCACAAATTAAAGAGTTTTCGATGTTTGCTGAGGCTCTTGAAGCATCAACGTACCAGATCGTATCATTTTGGCAGTATTGCACTTGCTCCACGATGAACAGCTTCTCGTAGGTGAAGAGGATTTATTTTCCTCCCACCTATGACATGCGGTCTAACGCTGAAGTTGGGGCATCATTGGAATCATACGCGCTTATTATCGTCCGTTGGGAGTTGGAATTTTGTAACTTGTAGGATTTTAAGTTGAATTTTGCTGTACTCTTTTTTCTTATCATCAGCTGGTTCCTCGAATGTGCATTTTCTTCCTCTTCCTGGCCGGTTAAATGCTTGATACACAAACTGTTGAGCCACTTTGAATAGATCAGACAATTACTCATTGACGGTTTCTTTGACGTTTGTTTCAAAATAGCCACAAGTTTGTTTGATATTCTAAAAAAGCATTCCAGTTAAGCAACAGCACAACGGAGAATGCTTTTTGGTACAATGAAATATAAATAAGCTTTATTGGCATAATATAAACGGAAAAGAAAATATGCTACAGAACACCAAAAAATGTTCAAAATTTATTTATTTAGAAAATAAACGGGTAAACCCTTTCACAATAGAAAATATAAATTCAAATGTAAAACGAATATCAATTAACAAATGACTATAAGCTGATAAGTACTAAAGTAACCGAATAAGTAATAACTCACAATCAGTTACAATCTTAGTACTAAAAGTACACAGGCATTCATGTACAATAATAAGTAACAATATCCCCCAAACTTGCTTCAAATCATGCAAAAGTCATACCAAAATAATTTAACCATGCTGATACTTATTTCCTATAGTTACTAATCTGGGAATGGGCATATTAGACATGACATTAATTTGATATCCACCAGTATGAAACAGTTCTGAATGTATTATGCTTCTAGATGGAACAGGTAAGCCGATACTTTCTAAGAGGGTAGGGCAGTTGATTTCCTCACTAAAGATTTTAAACAGAAAGCATAAATCCATCTTATTTCATCTAGTAGATAATAAATTCAGTTTTAAAGTAACCATCATTTCACTCAGTGAGTAATCTTCTCATATTACAAAATGAGTCAACTCGATTACGTATCTCATTTTAATAATATAGTTATATGGCACACATGAGGAAGCTCTATAGTTAGACACTGAGAGAAATTGAGCCCCATACCATTTTTATGACACCACTCCGAAACAGCGTGTGGGTCAGATTGTACTTCTATATAATCCTCCACTGAAGAGATAACTTTAAACAGTTTCAAGTCGTCAGTATAAAATAGAAAATCACTTTACATAATGGCATTGTTAATATTATTGATGAAAATATTATAGAAAATAGGACCTAAAGTACTACCTTGGGGATCCCATATGCAATAATAGACCCAAAAATCTTATACAAACCTCACTATATTTTAACCAAACAATTAAAAAATAAATAAATAAAATAACAGAAGAAAAATCAACCCAGAGAAGAAAGAAGGAAACCTATAAATTCATTCTTCCTTTTACTCTCATCCCTTCTATTCCTGGCCTTTTCTTCAAAGCTGACTTGACTACCTTCTATATTCCCATTATGACTCACTCTTGTACGCATAATACTCATGTCTCGCAAACCCTAAACCTCATTCCTCCTCACATTTCCTCAGCACTTTTATACTCTCTCCCCATTGCCCTAAACACCTTTTCCAGTTATCTACATGCACTTTTACATCATCTGTATAAACGATTCGTACACATTCATTCACCTAGTGCTCCTATGACTCTTCCAGATCCTCACATATTCTACATATTTTTTCCATATCATTCATCTCTTGCAATACAATTTCACTTGGAGTTGACCTCTTCATCCCCAACATCCTTTTCTTAAATTTCACTACCATTACTTCCGAATCCTTTCTTTTTTTTCTACTGCCCAGACTTCAGTACCATATAGCAATATACTTCTTACAGAAACCCTAAGTATCTAACTCTCATTCCAATAGAATTTCCACTCATCTTTCCATATAAATCCCATTCTTTCCGCGGCCCAGATTCTTCCATTCCTGTATCTACACATCATATACCCTAAATATTTTATCGTTTTAAGACTTTCCAATTTCCTTCCGTTTAAAGTAAACTCATTCTTTACGCTATCACGCATTAGTACAATTAAGTGCGCAGAATTCATAGAAACAAAAATTATTCATTTGTCTATTATGGCACAATACACAAAAATTTGTCAACGTTATATTTTCTTGTTAATTGTTTATTCATTTTGTTGTTCTTTACTCACACAGAGGAGTGGATTAAATGGAGTCCACGTTGTGCACCTTCTATTTTAATCACTTTCATCAATATGGTATTGAATAAGGAGACAAAAGTTGATGCGGCCTGCGACGCTACAATGTTTGGTGGCCAGATAGCCATTCAAAAATTGCTCGTATTTTGTGCGGTTATCTGTATACCATGGATGCTGTTTGCTAAACCAGTGTATATTATACGCAATGCACGAAACACGAATTATTCGGTAATTCAATTTTACTAGTAACTCAATATAAAATCAAATAAGTGGTAGGTAGCAACTATAGAAATTTGAACGGGCGTAACTGAGAGTGGTAGGAAGACATTATTCTTTAGCATATTTAGTATCAATTTGTCGTTGGGTGGCTTAATGTAGAAACCCTTATCAGAGTACGCATTTTATATCTTTTTTTCAAAAACAACATTACGACATTTTTGAATTGCGTGTTTATTGTAGCTAGGAGCATTTTGCTGAGAGTTATATTTAAAAGTTGTCCACATATTCCAAAGAAGCTTGGTCTGTACGTTAAAACCGTGATATAAGAGTCAACCATGAGCGTCAGAAACATATAAAAACATTGAACCGAAAGGATCTTGTATTCAGTAACAATCGTATATCATCTATTTGAAGAAAACGTTTAAGTGCTTATAGAGTATTTCGAATGTGCCTGTAAAACATTTTTTTACTTGTCTTAAATTTTATTTAAAAAATATGCGAACTTTTCTGAAAATTTAAATTATCAG
Organism: Adranes taylori; assembly: GCA_009867245.2. Lineage (NCBI taxonomy): Eukaryota > Metazoa > Arthropoda > Insecta > Coleoptera > Staphylinidae > Adranes > Adranes taylori. The sequence continues at coordinate 15,974 of WYDF02193116.1, read as the reverse complement.
ATTTTTAACTTTATGTTGGTAAATGTTGTATAAAATAAGTATTTTACTTTTTGGTGCTTATTTACGCCATCTAGCGATTGTGCTACGATTCTCTAAATAATTCCCAAGATTTTTTCTTGGCCACTTTTGTTATTGACAGTTTTTCCTAAATCCATACTGTAAACGGTTCTTGAGATATAGTCGAGAGTTATTGTTAATGGACCACCCGGTAAAAAAATACAAAGCTTTTCCAGTTTATCAATTTAATTATTCTGTATTGTAATTAATTTAATTATCAAAAACTTCTTTATAAAGTGATTAAATGGAAGAATATTTACTTCGTGAGTTACAACTTATAAAAATTTATGTCTTTATAATACATTTAAGAATGTTATTTTTTTGTAATTGGTACTGTATAAAATTCAACATACAACCTTCTAATCTATAAATATATAAGATGTTTGGCTCAAGGCCAAATATTTGCAACTTATATACCTTCATTTGCATTAGTTTCACCTCCACTTTTTAAGCAAATATTTATTTATAAGAGATAAATTTTATATCTGATTTTACACACGGTAAAAACTCTGTACAGCTTCGCATAAGAGGGTCGGTTTTTAAATTTTATAAACGACGACTAGATTGTGCTTTTGATATAGATTATTTATTAGATTATTTTAGTTAATGAACTGGAAAAGTTGTTTTGTATTTCTATTGTATTTCATTAACAATGATTCGACTATATCTCAAGAACCTAAAAAATCCTGGTAATTATTTAGAGAATCGTAGGATGACCACTAGGTGGCGTAAGTAAGCACCAGAAAGTAAAATATTTATTCTATACAAAATTTACCAACGTAAAGTTTTATGAAAATATGAAAATTGGAATTTTCAGAAAATTTCGCAAATTTTTGCCTAGAATAATTTTTTTCTATGTCATATAAGAGGTGGAGGAGAGTGGAAACCGTGATTTGAATAAACGCTTGTAAGTCCGATTTTAAACATGGTCTTGTTGAAAACAGTTCTCCACCAATATAATATTTATAAATTTCAACCAAACTAATAAGTAATAAGCATGCTAGACGGCGGTGTTTAATGGTTTTTTCAAAATATTGTTTGCTATTGATAATATTAAATGAAAGTGTACAAGTTTCAGCACAGACAAGAGTAGGCTAAATTACCAACAAATCAGCGAAAACCGTATATCGATACCTTTTTTTATTCAGAGATATCTTAAGAAACGTGTAAATGTTATATATTTTTCTTTAAATACCTATCGATTTCTATCGCTTCACTGAAAGAAAGTTAACAAATTTGTACTCGATAGAGATGACTTTTCTTGGTCTATCGATAATGATTTAAATTATTTTACTATTATTGTTATTCACTGGTAGAGGGCGTTATAAAAATCGAAATAAAAAAGTGTCGCGAATTTATAAAAGAAATTTTGGGTCAGATGAAGTTACATATAGAAGCGATGTTACTTCACATTATGCACTATTGGTCACAAACTAATCCGGAGTTCAACATCAAGGGCCGTTCATCGAATAAATTGGAGCTTTTACTTTTGATAATGAAATTAATGTGGAATGTAACTTAAATTTTTTTTTAATGAATTGTAATGTTTTCTAGAAAATGTACCCCTAGAAATAGTTCGTAGGAACATGTTTTTCGGATTGATGAATGTCCGACGCATTTCTCTATAGAACTAAAAAAAAATTTTTAGATAATTGATACCTAGATTTCTAGATAGACCTTTAGAATGTGGGAGTGTACTTTGGGTCATCCTGGTTGCTTAGACTTTTATTTCTGGGAACAAAAAAGAAAATGGCTTTGCACTACTTGGGACAATATGGTTGAGATAATATAATCAAAGTGTTACCAGACCAGAAATTAAGATTACCGTAATTTGTTTTTTGCAATACAATGAACGCTTGCTCGAAAATGATGGTCGACAATTCCAACATTTAGGCTGGTATTAGTTACTTTTGCTATGTTTTATTGTGCTGTTATTTCTTGCTTTATTTCTTGTCTTAATTCACTATATTGTAAACATAAACATAAAGTTCTAAGTAATTTTCTTTTATAAAATCGCGAAATGTATTTATTTAAATTTCCTGAATTGCCCTCTACTGGTGATAGTAACAATAACATTATAACAATTGAAATCATTATGAATAGACCAAAAGAAGTCATTACTATGGAGTACACAGTTATTAAATTCCTTCCAGTGGAACAGGGGTAAAGATCTCCGATAGAAAAAAGATACCGATACACGATTTTCGCTGATTTGTTGCTAATTTAGATACTCGAAGAATATTTTCAAGAAAAAAAACTACATTAAAAAAATTAAAATCTCTAGCATGCACGCTACTTATTACTCTAAATAATTCCCAGGATTGTCTCTTAACTAAGTTGTCATTAAGGCTCTATCCATAAAGTCGTACACTAAACGGTTCTTAAGATCTGGCTACGGCAAATTACGAAAATAAGTTTGAAGTGGAAAAGAGTTTATTGTGATGGAAGATGAAAAATGTTTTACATTTAGTATGATTACATAACTGGAAATGCCGGGCTTTACATCAAAACTGAAAATAATATTCCCACTAACATAAAATACAATTCAAAAACAAAATTTTAGTTCTGATTCTCATAACTGAAAAAGGAATTTCATAAATTCTCATACGGTATTCTAAAGGTATTCTTATTTCGGCAATGATTATGGATTTTTCTCCGATGTCACTACGTCTCAAATGCCACTGAGTCAACAAAAATATTGCCCCAAATCAAACACGACAAAGGCAACCAATCGAGAACTTTTGGATTTTATTGTCCAGATTGGTATTGTGATGCTTGGGAGCAAACTCGGAGAAGCAATTGCGCACGCGCATTACAAAAATATTAGAGAAATTATCGTTTATACTATCCAAACCATCATGCACATAATTAGATGTCACCTCAAAAAAATTGAAGAGGAAGGTTCTTTCCTGATGTTATACAATAAATTATTAGTTTTTCAACTACTAATTATTGAGCATATTTAATGTAGGACTTTTTTCTTTACTTACTTTCTAGTTATTAGCATCTACAATTCCAACTACTTTTAACAGACTCATTATTATTATTGTATTTTTCAAAAGTTACTGGACAACAAACAATCGTCAGCTGAGGTCTTATCCAAATCTAGAAACCCAAATTGTGATCAATAGTCACAAGTTTAGGAAGATTTCATTTAATACGAGTGAACCTGCTCCCAAAAGAATGAGAGATAACACTGAAATTTGGAAATGATGAGTCATATGTTTTCGAGAAAAGTTGTTTTCTCTAAGCAGTGACATTCTCTTAGAACTTACATTTTTTCGAGAGCTTAAAGATAAATTAAAAGCAATTTCTATCAGTCTAAAGACTGGTGTTGAATCCAATGTATTGAAATATCAATCTAGAAGTGGAAGTCATTTTAGATTTAGAACAAAATCAAAATTAATCACCTACTACATGTTCTAAATTATTTTTGGATGTAGTTTAACTCTGTTTTCACGAATGAGGACCTAGCAACTTTTCCAACTTCATACTATTAAACTAGTACAATAATTTTTACAAAAGATAAAGTAATAAACACATTTTCCACTTTTTCATCTTCAAATGATAAGTCTCAAATGAATGGTCAGCTTGGGATCATCTTAAAACAATATCTTACTAGCGGTCTTTTTATCCCTGTCTTTAGAATTATGCAGTAAACTTCAAAGTCTTTATTTTACTTTCATTTCTAATTCCTTTCTTTGATATTACTTCAAACTGAAAATCAATTAAAGCAATTGAGTTGTTTTAGAAAGCGTACAGGTGAAGTTAAAGCATATTGGTATAACTAATAAATATTTGAGGTAGATTAGTATTTTTTTCAGTAAGGAACGTATTTCCTACAAAGGTTTATGAATGTTTTAATGTATAAAAAGTCAATTCACATATAATTTGAATTATTATTTTATATGTAAACGGTTTCTATTGCAGTAGTATTTTTTTTCATTAAGTTTTTTTAAATGTAAATGTACATTCTAATTTTTACTTTAGGTCTCACATCAACAAATGCAGTCAGCCACTGAAAATGGCGATGCCGAACAAGCTCTGCAACAGAACAATACACATGGTGGAGGGCTACAGCAAGGCGGTGGAGCTACAACAACATCACATGGTCCACAGCAAACTGGTGGTCATGATGATCATGATGGTGGAATAGCTGGAATGTTTATCGATCAGGGCATTCATACGATCGAGTATGTGTTGAGCTGTGTGTCACATACCGCTTCATATCTTCGTTTGTGGGCATTGTCTTTAGCCCATGCGCGTAAGTTAACAGCCCAGATATTGATTTTTTACTACAAAAAAGTCTTAATTTTAGAATTATCCGAGGTGTTATGGAATATGGTCCTCAGCAAGGGACTTATTGTTGATGATTGGAGAGGCGGTATCGCGCTATACATAATTTTTTCATTTTGGGCTGTACTCACCATCGCCATTTTAGTGTTAATGGAAGGTCTTTCAGCGTTTTTACATACGTTACGTTTACATTGGTAAGAATTTGTTATTTCTATACAATTTTTCTTTTCATTCTACAAATATACAGAAATATGAGACTTCCAGTTTGGAGAAGAAATACATGAGTATATCATTAGAGGGAGGAAATGCTGGATCATATTTGTAGCTGAAAGAAGAGGATACTTTTTTGGGCAAAAAACGTAAAAGAATATTATTTCGCCAATGTTAGTCAAATTATTGAAATGTATCTGGTTCTTTCGGATATTGTATGGAATACCTTTTTCATAAAATACGTATGGGGGGACAATATTTAACAAAAAAAAGCCTAGAGGATATTTTTTAAAAATTATTGACACTGATTTATTTGTTTGTAATTACACGTGCAAGAAATAACTTGTAAAAAAGTCAGAGGGGAATATTATTGGACGAAAACAATTTTGAATTCATGGAACAGATCTGATTTCTCGATGGATACCTGAAAGAATTATTTTATGTGCAAGAATTAAATTTCTTCCTGCAAGAATATTTGTTAAGAAATTTGACGGAGCATTATTTGTCGAAAACATATGGAAGATGTTATTTTAAAATAATTATTTTGTTCTATGGCGAACAATTGAGAGAATAAATATTAGAAACCTACCGCAATTGTGGCAGCTTGGAAGAATGTTAGAATAAATGTTTGATTGATTTGAATTAAATAAGAAAATAGAACTTGAATAATTAATTCATCATGTCAACTTTAAATTTGAGATGGTTTAATTTACCAATACGCTTTTTGTTATTTGAATATTTAATAAAAATTAATTAAATTGATTTAGATCACTGCGTAATCTATTAAGAGATACTGCAGTCACTCAGGGAGATTCAATTAGGTCGAATAAGACGCACGGTACTTAATAATAACGCTAAACTTAACTTATTTTTTCTTACAATTAACGATATATACAAAATTAATAAAAGAAAATAGAAAACAAGTGTGATAAAAGTTTAAACAACTGAGATCACGTTAGAAATTTGAAATGCTTAAAATATTGTTTTAAGCCATGTAAAAGGAAATTAATCATAATAAAAAGTTCAACGGAATATTATAGTTATGCTAATTATCAATCTCTAGATAAGATCAAAACAATAGTATGTGCATTTGAATTATATGTTACAAATTATTAAAATATCTGTCGTAAAATGAAACGTGGAAGAATTATTTCCTCCAAAAACGTATGGGAATATTGTCTGAAAAATGAACTTGAATTATATCATGTTAAAAATAATTTTGAAATAGATCTGGTTTCTCGGAATTTCGTGAAAAAAAATGTGACGAAATATTATTCGAGGAAAAAATTGGAACATACAATCTATATATTAATAGGTGAAGAGCAAACTTTGTACCCCTTTTAAGCATATTGCGCGCACGAAGGAGTGGGAGATTTGGCATAGTTAAAGTTTATATGGAGGAGCCCAGGAAGCTAAAATCTATATATAATATGGGTTGCAAATACATTAAATTAAATAAAATCAAACATTTATTGTTTACGTTCATACTGCCATTGTCAAACATACATACTGGCATTGTTACGCTACACACACATGCTGTTCATACTGCCAATAGTCTGTCGTTTGTTTACGTTCATACATGCCACATGCCTACGATGCCACTCGATATTCGTGTAGTTAAAAGCATATTTAAAATGCCTCGACATAGAACATTGACGGGTAAGAGTGAGAGATAAAGAAGAAGGAATATATATATATATATATATATTCGCGTGAAAGTCAAAATGATAATAGCAATGCAAATTTAAATAGTGTTTTAATATTTACTCTTGTTAGATGTATAAAACATTAACCGTTGTACTGACAAAAGTGAAAATAAAGAAATTATTATTATTGTTTATCTTCAAACTCGGTAAATAAATTAAATAAGTTGTAAAAGTAGTTAATAATTATTTTAGAAATGAATCCGTGCGATATTACTACAATGTACAGTTGTATATTTATAAAATGAAGAAGAGCAGTAAAATATAAAAGATTAACTAATTTGGTTCCAAAGTGCATTTGTTTTTAAAGTACTACGCTCACTGACTAGTATATTAGAATCATGTAACGAATATCGCTCTCTGTCTAAAAAAATTATTTCTTTATTTAAATCACCTTTTACAATTATTCACTTAAAAAGTAGTTATTGAAATCAATATACATATATTTACGAATGGTCACAACTCTTGAATCATCAACTACAACCATGCTACTTACCTCGTCGTACCCAAGGAAGCACTAGTGTTCCGTAAAATTATCGTAATCTGAAAACCTCAATTACAAAAATCACTTTTAAACCATTCTTTATTGGGTTCACTTCGTGACATTGATGACTACAAATATTACAAAATTGTTACGGTTTGAAAAAAACTACTTTATATTAAATAATAACAACCTGCATTGAACATAATTTCGATATGTGTTGAAATATATAAATAACAGGAAGGTAAACAACAACCGAGATATGTAAATAACAACCATTTAACTACAGACTGATTCTGACAAAAAATTAAAATAATTTAACTATTTTCGCAATGACCTTGAAATTGTGATTCGGATCAATGCGTTGATATAACCAAACAGAATACAGCATTTCATTCCGTTCCTTGTTTTATCCGGATCATCGGGACGTAACCTAAAGGATCCAACCAGGAAATTGTTATCTTTAAGAACCTAATATTGAACATTCGTTTTATTTGTTTTTTTTTTAATTTTTAGGGTTGAATTCCAGAGTAAATTCTATTCTGGTCTTGGACATCCGTTCCAACCATTCTCGTTCGAAGTGATTCTTGAAGCTGCCGCACAAACTACAGGCGAAGAATAAATTAAACCAAACGGACGTACGAAGTAAAAAAAGAATACAAAAATATTTAGAAAAAACTCATCTTTAGAATAGCATACATAACAACGTAAATGTTTATAGAATGTATTAATAGGTAATTAGGCCGCGCCATCTGTTGGCATTTTTTTACTAAGTGTATTAAAAGGCAACAGATATTGCCATATATGTATTTAATAATCAGTTAATTCTGAAAGATATTATTGAACGTTAATATTTTATATGTTTTCAGTCACTTCATTTACATTTAACCAATTATTCTGAAGAAAGTTTGAAGCATTTTGACTCCGTTTGAATTAATATTTTATAACTTAAAATTATATTTATACTCTTATCGCGATTTTATCGGCAGTTGCGTCATATCTCAGAGATATAAGATTTTTTATCATTTGCAGATGTCAAAGTCATATAATAAGAGAAGAATTGTGCTTCAAAATGCAATATTTACTCAATTTATGGCCGATAATTGGCTGGTTTCACTATTCCGATTCTATTTCTTTTCACTCATTGTTCCTGATTCTTTCACGTTTTTTCTGAAGTAATGGTTCTGTTTCATGCTAAATATGTGCTGTAACTTGTTTCTGACAACACTTTTTGGCTGTACATTTTTGGGATTGACATTTTTTTAACATTCTAAAGAATGTTAACCATAAAATATTTTATGTCCGCTAGTAGTGCAGAAGATTTATCCTTTTGTTTTATCATAGAAAAACACTTGTAGAATGTATTAGGTCTTCACCACAGTTTAGAAGAACAAGTCATATTTGTACTTTTTTATAATAAGGATAACTCCTTTCTTGAAACATAAGAATTTTGTGATTAATTCTGTATTTTACATTGGCATGTTCACAATATTACCCATCAAACTTCCTTCCATGCTTAATCATGATGGAGATGCTATAAATAACGAAATACAACTCAAAAACAAGAACACTTTATCAAATTCAAATTCTCTTTATTTATGGGATCAACCCCTTATTCAAACACAAATACAATAGAGTTACTTAATACATTGCAAGTGCGGATTTAATCTAAAGTCTAAATTTATTGTTCATAACTAAGTAAGCTTATCTTATTATTATTCATGTATTACTAAATCTAAAATATCCTCTGCTCATAAATAATAATTGAAATTTTACACAAACTGATGCGGATTAAAATATTTGAAGACAATTTTTATATGTTTGTTACTAAAATTATCTTTTATTCATGTTTAGCTGAATATATGATTATTGAGTTCTGTTCGGACAAAGTTCATACTTAACAAAGTTATTCATTGCACTATTTTTCAGTAATCAAGTTGAACATTGTTCCTGGCTTGATCGTTCTGAATCTTATTGTTAGATGTATCGTTATCGCAACTAATTTCTAAATGATTGTCAGAATGTGGTAAAATAATTGAGGTGCGAATTTTCATTGGCTAATCGTAGAATTCTTTAAAGAGGACTGTGATACATATAATTGCTTGCCTGATAAGGTTCGTGAAATAATGCGAAATAATGATTCCGTGTTGGTCTTACGGGTACGTCGAGTTGAATGCTAGTTATTAAATCTGGACAGTCAATAAGTCCGTTTATATTTTATAGAGGAAGATGAGGTCATAGTTCTCCCTTCTTTCATTTAGCGATTTAAGCTGCAGGTTACTTGAAACTTCGTGTATCCTTTCATCGTTTGTATTCAAACCCAATCTGTAATCAATTCCTTTTAGAAAATCTTTTTCTTTCAATATCGTTTCATAGCTACGGATTTCTCACAATTTTAACGATGTATGATCTATAAGTGAATACATATAATACTTTTATATTCTGTCATAAGAAAACACTATTCTAAAACCCCATTTGTGAATATATTGGCATATAAAATTTCCATACAATACAATAAAGACTGAATAACATATACATAATACTAAACGTATAATTCTATATTAATATAATTCTAATTACGACAGAGAGGAAGGAGAAAAGAAGGCAAAACATCCTCAACATTCACTACCTCTTATAAGTTCTCATCACCCGATTTTATTTCGAATTACCTCATTTTTAAACGCATCACTATTTTTTATAATCCATAATCTTCTCCCGTACGGTCCCATACAACTCTTCCAATTTTCAGTCGTACTTCTTTCTTCCTCATTCTATTCTAACCCTCACATTCTTTATTCTTTTACTCAGTGCTCCTATATTACCTCTTTTATCTACATATCCTACATCTTCTTCCCTACCCCCTCATCCAATACCGGTCCTTTTCTTCCTCGCTCCCATCCTTTCCTTGCTCCCACACCTAAATCTGCCAACCAACCTTTTCTTCTTTCATACTTCCATCCATCATCAAATACTCTGGTATTCTAGCCTTAATTAGTATCTTACATCCCGCTCTTGCTTTTCTACATTCTTCATCCGTTACATCACTTCCTTTATATTATAATTTTTGTCCTTCATTCTACGATACTATTAATTCATAGACCATCCAAAAATCTTTCCCTTTTCTTTATTCTACACACTCATGCTTTCCCTTTCAATCATCTCCTTCATCACATGTAAATACACATATTTAACCACACTATCAATTTTCTCCATTTTCACTTTCCTCTCATATCTAACCATCTTCTTGAACCCATACATACCACACTTCACCAGGCTTATAGAGCTATTTAGCTCGCATTACAATTTTATCCGGCATCGATTTTTCCATACCAATTATCCTTTTCATACATTCTCTTTATACCCTCTCTATATCTACTCATGACTATACCTCATGCACCCCTCTCATTCACTGCCTATATGTCAGCACCATACATCAAAATACTCTTTACACACACCTCCATAATCCTTAGTCTCATATACATTGACTCACCAAATCTCTCTACCCATACCGCTCTCATTTGCATATGTGACCTCATTTGCAATTAAGATAAATCTTTTCTTGAAAAGCAAGAATTTTATGAGATTCTGTATTCGTGACTCCATTTTACCATCAAATATTGCCTGATAATTGATCTGTCTTTCTAAATTATATTTTTGTAAGTGATTCGGGTGCCCATATTTTTAGCACTACAGAAAAGGTTTTAACGCTACAAAATTTCTTCAAACTTTTCTAAAACAAAAACATAAACGAAAGAGAAAAGACGCAACTATTTACATGAAGTAATTGTATTTATGCTCTCGCAAGAGTGGGGTGGTATTATGCTATGATGGCCTGAGATGTGACCTGTACTGGTTATCTCCAAAATGGGATCAAGTATTTCTCTAAGCTTCATGGAGTTTCGGCTAGTCACAGATGTTTCAATAGTTGCACAGATGTTTTTGTACCCTACTTACAAATGTACAGGTTTTTGTTTTCACATAACTGCAGTTTTGAATATGTTTGTTACTCACAAATCCATATATTCGCTCATAAATACTTTTACACCCCACAATCAGAGAAAAAATTAGAGAGAACATTGCTTGGGAATGATACATGATTTGTATTAGGGTTTCTGTGATGAGATAGTTAAGCCGATGTATCCTATCCACCGTAGCGTTTTCTTTTTCGATCTTCTCAGAACAATTAAGATTTTCCTTCGTCCCTTGATCCCTGGCAATGTTTCTAAATTACCTGAGACCTTTTTAACTAATGAAGGACGACAGTCTCAGTTTTATGTTATGTCATTTCAGTGTTGACTAATTGTACTGTCTAAGGTATTTGCACCAAGTTTCTCCCGCAGATGTCGCCAGAAAAAAATGCTAGTAAGCTTTACTATGAAATTTCTCTTCATTGTAATACGTCTACGGATTTAGGCCTACTTTACTACCTCATAATTAGCGACTCTTACAACGTACTAATTTTTCGTCGTCCCTTTCTTTACTTTATTATCGCTGATGTCCATTCTCTACGTCGTAATTTTTCGATGTACCTGTCCTTGCTGTATTTTCTCCATAGTATATGGTATCTTCATTATGCTCAAATCTCAATGTTTTGTCATACTTTGTAAGAAATTTTTCGTGTACATAGTCTCCCATTTTGAAGGATTTTGGTGTTGTATATTTCTTTACATCTGCTTTGTGGATAGCCTTAATTTTAATGTTTGGTAAGTAACTTATGTAGAAAAATGAACAAGATAAGATTTAAGGACAAATAGAGCTACAGCGGTGGAAAAAAACATAGGAAATTGGACTTAGCATCTGGTCTAGTTCCGAAATGAAGTTCTCTATCTATTCCCGACAAGGTTGTAATCAATTTGGTTTTTATTTCGATTATTCGGAAAGATTCATCTGTACACAAACCCCTTTATATGGTGAGTACACGTCAAATTCTTGGTTAAATTTCTTGCCTTGGTGGTTACGCTCTTCTAGACCATAACATACAACTGCTTCCCGCATGTCGTTATTCATCGTTCTTCCATTACTTGCTATACATTCCACCTTTATTTTATGCCGCTAATATCGCTCGCCGAGGCGACCCGAGCACGAGATCCCCCGAAACGATAAGGTGCAAGGCGGGCGACCTGAGAGCACTTTATACATTTTCGAGGGAGAAACTTCAAATGTCTCGCTTGCTTTATCGTGTAGTCTCATGCGAGACAGTCCTGCAATTGTAAATAGTTGAGTGCAATTTCTACTAAACAAATGCACTATATTGTGTTAATTGTCTTTATTTAGGCATATACAAATAAGCGTTAAAATGTTTATTAAAAAAACATTGTGTTATGATTTATCAAATATTTTGCTTGATAGAAAATACAAGGGTATAGGAAAAACAATTATAAAACGTTTTTAGTTTATTCAAAATCTTCTTATTGAAAATATGTAATACACTAAGCGAAAACACACAAAATAATTAAATAAAGGCAATACAATGACAACGGAAGACCAAGAGATGAGCGTGTACTGGTAGTGCTGAAATCTTCCGCCTCTTGAAGGATACCGCTACTAATCCGAGCGCTCCGAAACTACTAATACGAGCGAGAGGGCACGAGAAGTGGGGAGGTCAACATATACATTCTTGCGCTCGCCTGGTCTCGTACAGCCTCGGCGAGTATGTACTGCTGGCATTGAAGTCGTTTATACAGTCGCCATCATTCTCTTGAAATTGATTTGTTTTTATAATTTATGCTATCAATACAAATGTTTAGATGCCAACAGAATTCCTATAGTTATCCTAAGCTTTTGATGTTCCCTCTCTCAGAAATGTAGAAGAGATACGTACAGTAAACATTATGTAATCCAAACACATACCTAATAATATTAATATAACTTATTTTTTGTTTTGTAATTTCTTTTAGAAATTTTTGCCGTATTTAAAAGAAAATCACTCGAAATTGAATCATTTATAAAATATATAAATTATATATAAGATGTGTACTTTTAATGACAGTATTGCTATCTCCTAAAAATAGAAGAGATAGGGAAATGTTTAAATGAGGAAAAATGTAGATAAGAAAGAAACAAATTAAATCAGCATTCACATTTTCAGAGCTATATTTGAAATATTTACAGCAATTTATTAAATTTACTCTAGCATTCTTAGTCCCGATAATATTAAAAAAACTGTTATTTTTTGCGTCGGTAACATACTTAAGTTTACCGTTAGCACTAATGTAATACAATGTTTCGCCAATGTGAATCACCATCAATATTTTTTAATGCGAACCTGGATTTTTTCGGATTTAATTTTGTTTTTTTGTAAATATTTCATACACGGCTCTGAAAATTTAAATGTTGATGTCTGTTATTTGTTTGCATTTTAATTATCTACATTTTTCCCCAATTAAACATTTCTGTATCTCTTCTACTTCAGAACTCGGAAGATGCCAATACTGCCTCTGTTAAAAAGTAAACACGCTATATGTAAAGAAACATATTCTAATATGTACATATATATTCTTAATTACTATAGAAGAATTAATTTAAATATTATTTGTATTTATTTTTTTATATTTGATTTCATTTATACGTTAAAAAATATGAATTTATTTTGATATGGTTTTTATAATTAATTTTTTTATGTGGTTCAAAAATAGTTTTCCTATTGTTTAAGTAAAGAATTCAAATAATTTTGAAAGTAATTTATATTTTATGTAAATCGAATATTTATATCCTACAATTGACCAACAATCTATTTGTTTTAAATAGTTCTTGAATATTTAATCAAATACAAATGTTTGATGTTACGTGTTGAATAAATATATAAATAGAAATTGATTTTATTTCTTAATGCACACATTTATCATATTTTTATATTAATTTATCTGCCTGTTAGTGATTTTTGTTTTTACTTAGAACAAATTGTGCTATCAATTAAAATTAATTGGTTGTACTCGATTTCACAAACGCATAAGAGCGAATGCATTCCGACATCTACAGGCCTTGGCCATTGGAGTATGACATTCCAATTAGTTCTCGGTAATGTAAAGTTGTCTACAGGATAATTGAACAGGAAGGATACTTAAAGACCCTTGAGAATACTCCCTTTGTGTGAATCCTCTTTAGTAACATAATATAAAATCATTACTGTTTTTCAAAAATCATTAATGGCGTTGACTTTTCCACCACTGTCAAGATATATTATTGAAAATTTTATCTAAAGCTGTCAAAATAGTTAGTGTTGAGCGCACAGTTTTTATGGCGCAACAGATCTATTCGCTAAAAATGTTTTAAACATTGTTGCCATAACACGGAAAGGCATCGGACCCTGACGGAATACCTGTCACAGTGGTGAAACTTAATTGTAAAACCAAGTCCACAGACACTACTAAATGTCAGAAATCCTAAATAGAACGTTGCTTGTCTCGGTAATGGAACGAAGCTGATCTGGTATTGGTATCGAAGCTTGGAAAAGCTTCACATAACCCAAGAGGTTGCTAAGCTCAGCGAGACAATGTTAACAACAGTACTTCACCCGAGACAACTATTAGTTTTAGAAAAGAGCGTTAAACGATGTGTGCTCCATTGCAGTCATTCTGTTTGCGTATGAGACTCGTAGAATCTCGAAAAACATAGCAGTTGTGTAGTATGCTTACGGTAGATACCCAGAACGTATCTAACTCTGCGTTTTGGTTCTACATCTTGGTAGTATTAAAAAAGTTAAGAAAACCAACTTTTCGACATTTTTATTTTAGTTACCTAGGAAGATCAATTAGTTATCGAGAAAATGTCAAAGGATATCACTAGTGGAGTACCTCGGAATTTAGTTGGTTTTAGGCCCTGCACAATGACATACCCACTTGGAATTCAAATTATAAGATTTGCAAACAATAAAGTTCTCCTAAGAAGAACTATGAATATATCAGGTCTTGCTGAGAACAATACCATACCCATCTAGAATTCAAATGATATCATTTTCAGACTGAACGAATTATAAGTCGGAGATTATATTTAATTAAAGGATTATTAAATTTATTTCCTAGAATATCTTTATTTTGATTTTTAATATAGTTCTTCTAAGAAGGACCAAGAATATATCAGGTCTCACTGAGAACAATAGGGAGATGGATACAATGCAGCAGTGGCTGTCTACTCACAGGTTTTCTTTGAATTATAATAAAACGAAATTCATGATTTTTAGTGCACCGTCTAAAAATGATTCGGTATTATCAGTTATAAAAATTCATTCCCACAACATCATAATAATATTTATTGCCAATGTTCTAACTATATAGATCAAACGAATTTCGTTAAATATCTGGTTCTGGATATCCTTGTTGGCAACAATCTTAGATAACATATACATCTAGAATATATAAACTCAAAACTGCGTTGCCTGATGTACCTATTTAGAAAATTGACAATTATATATTATAAGAATGCTCATTATTGAGTATTTGCTATTTACAAATGGAATCATTGCCTGGGCAGGGTATTTAAAATTATTATTTCCAAATTAATTGTTGCTCAAAAAATAATATTAAAAATCATATTAGGAAAATGCGTTTGCCACCTCGTAGTTAAATTATATCAATTATCACACAATTATATGCTGTAACAAAGCGCTGGGGCTTCATAACAAAAAAACAATCAATAAATTACGCGGTCCTTATCTGAAAAGGCAAGATGCGAAAGCTAAAGGTATTATCTGCTGTCCATACTTATTGTCTGCTGTACGCAGCGGCCATTGGCTGATGCCGTATTAGGAAGGATAGTCGCATATGCCAGTATATGATATTGACATATATAGCATATGTCAGTATATGATATTGACATATGCATGTAGTGTGCGTAAGTTACGCTGATAGAAATTTGTACGCGATATGCGCTATAAGTGTAGCGTACGTTAACACAAAGAAGTAGGGAACGATGTCGCACTGGTAATGATTGGTATGTGGCTGGCTGCTAACACGTGGTTCTGTGGAAACCTTGTGGGATGATAATAATGTGTGATGGTTAGCGTACGCTATCACAGAGTTAGAAGTTTGGTCGCCGGCTTGGCTTATAAATAGCCGAGTATTTATTAAATTTATTTAGTTTTTTATTTTACATTCTCGAAGTAAGTCAGGAGCGACAGCGAGCAGCCAAGCTGAAGCGACATCACGCGATATTCACAGCGCGTTTGGTAAGGGATTACATATACTATATAACGCTTTATTGATTGCATGTAATAGAGTAGTTCCTTTTTC